>JARJDV010009639.1:0-19590 GCA_030264675.1 Anaulacaspis nigra
TGTGAAGGGATGGGCAGCGGGAATGTGTGACATATCCGGAAGGCATAATTTTTCTCTTCGAAAATTTTCGTAGTAATTGATGTCAATAGCTTTATTGCATGTAATTTTTTCACATTTGCTCTCGCACGATTCCTCATCAACGTCTGCGTAATCGCAATGTTTCATCTTTTCGCATTCTGTTTCGCCGCATGCCTTCTGCTTGCAAAGGCACACTTTGCAATTACATATGCCGTCTTTCTCCTTATGACATTTGCATACTCCGCGCCGGTTGATGCTCACCGCGAAAAACTGTGGTGTGCGCAACAACGATCTATTAACTTGCTGACTACCGCATATTGACGTGCAAATGCTTCTGATCGGTGTCGTGTTGCCAATGACGAATGTTTTCGCAAGTGATGCGACAACAGCGAGCCGGACAGACATGAAGTAAGATGTGCTAGCTTAACGTATGTATGGGGAATTTATGATGAATTGACCGAAACTTGAAATGATCGGTGATAATGTGACATACTGAAATTGATGTTTCAATGCGCTGACACAAGTCGCTATGCTAATGTGATCATTCAATTGTCGCACTACGGCACGTGCAGCATTCATCAGGGGTGCTGCGCACGTACGTGTTGATTGTTACACGCCATCGCGTTCGTGTCTCCCGTGGGAAGAAAGAGGGTGCACTAAGTTTTATTTCGCGTTTTATGCTTATGCATTTTAAGTGTAATAATCGTCTTTAAAATGAATAAAACTGTAAATTAGAGTGTCCTTTCGAGCGGATGATATATTAATACAACACTTTGTATCAGGGTTTAGTCGGGTACTGTTACTTATTTACGAGTTAGCTTTGAGTGTTGAAACTTTTAGTTGGCAATAGAAATGAATCAAACCTGCAGTATAAGTCGGTGGCACGTAGTCTAATGTATGTAATCATGAAGGAAAGTTCACGACTCCACTAAAATTTCAAGTTTTATTGCGCTGAAATTCAATTCGCATTTGCAAGCTGTAACACATTTTAATTCGTTGCGCTGACGACTGACTGCTGCCGATGGTGCTGCTGGCGAGGAAATTTGAAGTCGACGGGCAGGACTGAAACGAACTTAATATCCGGCCGCGACGCTTGATGTGCGGACGATAAATCATTGCAAACGATTGTTGGATGCGGTCTTTCTACGTGCAAATGCGCATAAATGACGTATCGATTCCATTTACCACGGCACCATCGCACGGGGCGGCGGTTGGAGTGCTCAATTTTCAAGTAGTCTTCGGGGTTGTCGTCGTCGGCGGTGGCGTCACTCAAGCGCGCCTTTCGTTCGTTTTTGCCAAGTGTCGCGACGTCTTCGACAAATGATCGAGTGCGCTTCGCTCGTCTTCGTTTTTGCATTCTATTTGTTCGCACTTTACTCACGTCGCGCCGTCTTCGCCGCCAAAGCCATATCGCGATGATTGCGGTTGGTATTATAAGTAAAAAAGTTTTGCTTGTAAATTACTAATGCGTGTGTTAACTTTATGGCGTACGTAATTTCACGTGACTATTATCAAGAAATGACGACAGAAGTAAAATTAAAAAGCACACGCTGTGTCTCTGACCATAATGTGCATTTGATTCTGTTTTGCATTTAGCAGGTTTGATGTACGTACGCATGCTTTCCTTTATGCAGTTTACGATCAATCTAGTAGAATGGCGCGTCGGTTAAATAAAGCCGGACCGCCGTGCGCCACACTAAAACGCAAATTGCGAACAAAATGCCATTGCTGATAGTGTTGGCTGCGCATACTGCCCGAACGCTGAGCGTTTTTGAATATAAAACCTTTCACCAGATAAACAACCAAACGAGTGTACAATGCTCCAGCGCTTTTTGCAATTAAACCTCAGCGACAATTGTGCGGCGACAATTAAATCTGAAAGGTCGATAAAGTTTTATCACATTTTCGATAACTTTTATACAGACAAAAACTATTGTAATAAAGTCTATGCTTATATAGTCACGTTTGTGGACATAGGTGAAAGACAGGAAACGTGCAAACGAAGTCTGTCAGCTCACAGGGGTTCAAAGTCATTGGCTTTTACGCGCGCGCTCGGCCTGCCATCGTCGAGCAGATCGACGTTATTCTCATGGAGTATTGCAGAAAGAAAACGAACGATCCGTGTGTTATTGCGTGCCTTTGGATTCGGTTTTGAGTCCTTTCTCGTCGCGCAGCGCCTCCTGCCCATGTTGTGTTATCGAAGGACGAAGGCATCCATCCGCGTACCGCCGCCCGCCAACCCTTGGCATTCGCAACGGCCGGTTTTAAAAAGGGTCACTGGGCATCGTCGCCCCGTACACATCCACCTTATTGAACTTCATACGAATAGCTCGAGTGCCTTTTTCCCAAGGCAGAAAAAAATTATGGAAAATAACTTAAGCGGCGAATCTGCGAATGTGCATGCGGAGGTCATTTAACTCAAGAGAGTGCTGCGGTCCGACCTTAAATTGCTCCAAATTCCGCTTTGGACCTACTAAAAAATAAGTTTGGAATTCAGATCGTTGAGAAAATCGTTCAATAAAAATCGCCTTGTTGAAGAAATCTAAATAAAAGTCAGCTGAAGATTGGAGAGAAGAAAAATGATTAAATCAGAATTTGCCATTTTGCGATTATTATTAATAGTTGAATATGAGTGAAATTCAGTAAATGCAATTTCTCAAAATGACTTTATAAAAGTTAGTAGTAGCGTAAAAGCTGAAAAGTGGAAAACTTTGACATGAATTCCGCGCTAAATTGATTTCGCTGAAGTCAATTAGGTTTTATTTTCACTTTCGATTCGGTCCGTTTTGATTACATTCGATTTTTTCCGCATCGCACGCGCAAATAATCGCGCTTCTTGAAAACATATTTACCCAGATTCGTTGGGCGTAATTAGTTTTCTCTCTGTTTGCGCGTAATGAAGTAATCTATCTTCATTCTTACTTGTTTGAACACGAATAACATCCCTTAGCAGCTCATGCATGCATCAATCTCGCTCGAGCCATTCGAACGCACATAAATTTCAATAAAACGCCCGCCTCTGCGCGCCTATATTAAAATACATATTTTTTGCTCGCGCCCTGATGAGAGCGTATTTTAATAAAGATATTTGTATAATTACTAAACGCTAAAGAGCGACGTTTGCTGCAAAAAGTTGTGTTTTCCCATTCGTGGCAAATTATGTTTCACATAATGCTCATCACCATCACCAGCGAGCGTGTTGAATTGCTCGCGGGAAGTTTGATAAATTTTTGTTACCGTTACTGAAAATGTTATTTAATGAATGCTCGCGCGCGCCGCGCCACTTTTGCGTTATCGCAGTTAACTTTTCAATGGTTTTCCAACTTTTCATGCGCGCTCATGAAAAAGTGAAGGTGCACTCCACGGCGAAAATACAATAGAAAAATATTTATCAGCCGGATTATATTCATATTTCCATTATGCGCGGATTTATTTGTTTATCAACCGAACGCTTGTCGAGTTGGAAGCGCAATTAGAATTTTACGGCGTAAATTCAGAGGGCCGTTTATTTTGCGTTGCCTGCCCGGCTGACTGCCTTGCTTGCGGGTTAATCGTTGCTGATTACAAGCAGGATTCAACTCGGATGGAACTTTGCAAACATTTCCACTTGGCCGGTGAATGAATCGCGTAATTAGTTCTCTTGTAATCCTTGAATGAAATAACCTTGATTGCCTCGCGTGCGCTTTAAAAGAACCGGAATAGTTCTACTTGCTTGCGCTCAAGCGTTAAACAAATGCAGAAAAAGTGTAAAAAGCCCCCGAGGTCTGAAGACAGCAAAGAGGGAGTTATGCATAAAACACAGCATGTACGTACGAATATTTGCACACTCTTCGAAATATGAGCGTTTTTTACACATATGAAATGTGTTTCTGTATGCTTTTTAATTTTAATGCCTGGTTATCCTTCTCGGCCGGCGTGGTGCGTTCGCATTTTTTAATGACAACTGGGTCATGTTGGCACTTAAGAGAAAAGGTCGCAGCGAGTGTAATATGCGATGCATGTCAACCTGCTACGAACGTGCTTCTTCTTTAGTTTTACCATTCACATTCGCAGAAAAATGTGAAAACACACAAAAATGTATAGCAAACAAATTATTTTCGTTTGTGAACGTATAAAAGTTTTAATGTTTGCGATGAATATTTATACAATTTTTTTTAATAATTAATTCTTCGAATGAAACTTGTTGTCGTTTTGAAAAGTTGGAGAGCGTTTTAAATGAAGAGCGAACAATGTATTTCAGTTGGATAATTCTTTGAATTATTGCTTTTTAATTGAATAGTTTCTTGAAGCAACAATGTAAGAAAATATCCGTAAAATTAAGGTAATTGTTAAAGTATCGCGATTTTAAAATGTGCGGGGTAATGAGGAAATTAAGTAACGTCATAAAATCGAATGAGAGTTTTTTAGTGTTATGATATATAAAATGGATTTTAAGCGGAAAAATCCAAGACATTTTTAAAGCGCGAATATAAGTTTGCATTTTATTCCCCAGCAAGTTCCACACGTTTTTTCGCAATTTCTCGTTTTTAGCAACTGCGCCTTTCGCTGCTAAAGTGCCACTTGTGGCCTCACTCTACGAAGAACTTGACATCCGCGTCGCGCACTTATAAACTCGCTCGCACGGAATGAAAATCCGCACTGAAAAAAAGGGAAAAAGGAAAACAACCAGGCATATGTGTGCGGAGAAGCGGGAGGATAATTAACGTAATAACACATATGAAAAAATTGCAACTGCGCATGTAATTTCATCACACTTCTCTTAACGCTATCATCAGCAGAATTTCTGAAAATTGTTTTTAGTTTTTCCGACGACACGGCAGAGCAAACATTGATCCAATTATTTTTACACCCTGAAAATTTAATTAACAAATGTCTTTGAAAATGGTAGTACCTGGCAGTTTTGAATTTTTGTTTGGGTTCAAACGCAAAATTCGGCAATAACATTCGTACAAAAATATTTTAGTTTTAGATTTACCGCAAAAAAATACACGTAGAGACGTGAAAAAATGTGTAAATATTGGTTTTTATTATAATTGCAATAATATTTTGTTGACTAGCCGGCAAATTTTCGCTCACTGCGACGCGAAAATTAGGCACCCTTGAACTGGCACAAGGTGAAATACTCAGGGCACGGAATAATAAAATCATTTCAATTCATACATCATTTTATTAACTACATTTTCATGTACATATCAGTCACCTATTTTTTGCGCCTATTATTATCAGAATCTCGTAACAAAAATGCGTAATTTAGCTTCCGGATACAGCCGAATTGTGCATGAGTAACGGTAAAACATGGGGTGGAATTGCGGACTATGGATAAATTTCCATGAATTTTGCATTGATATGACATATAAATATTTATGAACAAATCAATTTCATTCTATCCACATTTGAATAATATATCAGAACCACACCTACATTTAAATATTTCAAGCATTAAAGGTTTTATTTCATTTTTAATCGGCAATCGTTGTGTGTTTGTCTAGTTTTTGATATTTATCAATCATTGATCAGGTCAATAAATAAATTGTTGCGTACTTATTGTTTGAACTTATTCATGAAATCATAATTTCAAAATTATTACCGTGATTGCGGAAATATGAATTTCATCAAAGGGGTGGGCGGCAATTTCGAATATTGTTAATTAAAAATTGATTTTGCATGATTACAATTTTCAGTTGCTTTAATTCCAATTAATTTTATTCAATATTTAATCACATTAAAATGTTGTAACATTTAATTAAACATAAAAACACGTATAGATTTTTATCTACGCTGGAAATAACGAAGCACTCTTGTCAGAAATACAAGAGTTATGTATCATAATAATCGACGAAACATGGCATTAAAATGATTTTGCGCTTGTTTTTGCACGAGTGAAGCTCATATATTATCGCCAGCATCATCAATATCTATGAGATTGTTAGTGGAAATTGATTGAACTCGTCATTATTTCCGCGGCGCGCGAGTATTGGCAGCTTTTCCGGCAGAAGCGTAACAATTCGAAATTTACACGCATGCCGGAAATATTAATGTGTCAGTTGCCGGTAGCGATTTTCCAAGTCAATCGGGAGTAATTAGCGCGCCCGATTGTTATGCGTGCATTTGTAATAATGATACGCACAAACGCAGCGCAATTCGCCAAATAAACGAGCTCATGTGCCATTACAATAATCTTCAGCCGCCAGCGTATATTATGATTATTACGAGCGAGCACGTACTGCAAGTGACTGGCGCTTTCGTTTGCTTGCTCGTTCGTTCGGCCGGTTTGTTTGTTCGGTAAAAAGCAAGCAAATCGCATTGCAACGCCAACGAACGCGCTAATTAAACGCTTCATCGCTTTGCAGACCGGCCGCCCCCAGCTGCCATCGATGCTTTTCCGGCTCGGTTTGTCTTCCCTTTTACAAACTAGAAAATTAATACCGCCATTTCCCCATTTCCCTCATCATCACCTAGTTCTGTATAATTCGGCGCCAATTATAACCCCATTATTTGCATCCAATACACCCTTTACACAATTCCAGCGCTTTTTGTGCGCGCGCGCGCGCGAACGGCCTCGCTGTTTAATTAAATTTGTCCGTGTAGATTGCAATTTGCAATCAATGGACTTTGAAGTCAATCACCGAGGCGAGCGGGGACTATGTCTTACGCCGTTTCTTGTATCGTATTAGCTTTTAGGGCTGCACTCCGATATTATCCTTGTCGGTTTCATCCAATTGCGGGCGGCTATTACGGCATTGCAGCGCGACCGCCGGACGTGGTTAACAGCTTCGCGCCAACACATTTCACCCCCTGTATAGACAGGATACGCGATCGACGTGGCCCGCAAAGGGTGAGATTTATCGCTGTGGTGTTGTCGCGTTCTTCTCCAGCCGCCCCCCGCCCCCTTGCGAAGGTGAAGTGTGAGATGGGATTTTCGGGAGGAGGTCGGTTCTTCGGGCTGTTTAAGGGTCCCAATGCGTATCGTAATTGCCTATTTCGCATTGCTGTCATTCCGTAACAAGACAGCATTTCTCCGCCGTAATGCACGGAATGATAATAATTGACTGAGATGCTCAGCGAACCCAAGAAATGGTTGTTGTTGTAATTCGACGGGCAAAACAAGACGAGGGATGATATTAAGAGTAATTGCAAACAATTTAATTAAATTTTTTACGTTTCCTAGATTTTACCGTTGGCTTCTGTAAAAGTGTGGCTTAATAGTGTTTCGCTTATCAAATTTACGATCTCGTTTTATCAATTAAATAGCCCGCTCGTAGTAGAAAATGAAAAATACGAATAGGTCGTTCATTTATCTTGTATTCGTTCTCGTTGTTTTTCGCTCGTTCGAAGACGAGTACGTTCATTGAATTTATTTCGAGTTTTAGTGATGTTTGTCGACATCGCACAGTGCGCTTGCACGCTTTGGCGAGAATGCAGGAAAGGACGAACGATTGTACACTTTTACTACTCGTAATCTAAGTCGGTACGGTAGGGTGCAGTGCTCGAACGAAATCTCGTTGATTTAGAGAGAACTGAGATAATTCAGATAATATAATAAAGAACACGTTGTCCCTCTCGGTGTTCCCAGGAAGCAAGGACGTCGGTGACTTTTCCGCGCGCGCCCCCAGGATAATTAAATGTATTTTAGACGCGGCTGCAGTGCAATGATCGAAATATTTTGTGCGTTTCAAACTCACTTCTTTCCGTCGCGCCGAAACGTCTTTATTTTTGTTTATTCGCTTTCGAGTGCCCATTCGCTTAATAGCAATCGAGCTGATGCGGCAATAAGCAGGACTGAGCCGAGCGTAACGAGCTGTTTTCTGCATTCAACTGTGAGTGTGTTTACGCGAAACAACGGTGCGCCCGCTGCAAAAGAAGAAATTCTTGGTTAATCTGAGAAATTCACAATAGCACAACATCATTGAGCAAAAAGCACGGGTTTTCTTTGATTAAATGAAATGCATTTATTATTTACTCTTTGGATCTTTCATACTTTGCTAAAAAAAATAGGTATTGATTTGCATGTTTTGTTAGATTTGTTTGAATTTCAATACATGAGTGATTATCCCAAAGGGCGTCGTTTAATCAACCATAAAGCAGCGGACATATTTTTGTTTTCCCTTCAATTGGCGAACAAATGTCGTCGATTCTCTCACTCACGTATTGGCAACTTTCGCGTCGCGCAAGCATTAATGCGAAAATTCAATTTGCGCACGAATAAAACTTTGCAAAACAGGTGGTGGCAGTTGATATTGAACCAGGTTGCGCATGGAAAGAGGGTGGGGGCGGCCTTAAATAATCAGAAAACTCGCGCAATAAACCGCAATGCAATACGTAACATGATTTGCGCAATTAATTCAATATTGAACTTAGCAATGATCGAATGCAGCAGCATTCGCGCACTGGCAAAAAGTCAGTTTGGACGTCGAAAAAGTTTTATCTCGCTATGATTTGTGATGTCGTAAATCGCGGGCGGCGCTCGTTTGGTTATTGCTGACCGAAGCAATTTCTCGCTGCCGGTAAAAAATTAAACAAAAAGGACTTATGAGTTTAAATAAGAAAAGTTAGTATTTGAGCAGTTCCCCGGAGGCAATGGGAAGAATGGGCGAATTGTTCGATCCTCGGGCTCCAGCAGCATTGGCTGCGTAAGCATCTTGAGACTTGGACGCGCACAGAAATTGATTTTATTAAAATTGAAATCTGATTTGGCAAGATTTATGAATAGGTTTGCCCTCATTTTTCAAATTGTTTTAACAGCGGCGTGCGCGCGCGCGTCATGCGCTATAAATTGAATTGAAAAGGGCTAAAGTGTAATAAAATTATCGAACGTACCTGCCGACTTGATGAGCAATTAGCTAACTAATTATAAAAAAGTTGGAGGATCGCGCTTTTTTATGCTGCAACTTTTAATTGAATTTCCCGTCGCAAACGGGAATTTGGCGGCCCTTTCAATTATGAAATAAATAACCTGCTTTATTGTTAATTTTAACATTCACTTCGTATTTTTGTTGTGGTGATAAAAGTTTAATATTTTATAATTAAATTAGCCCCGCGTTTTAAAACTGCATTATTACCAACGAAAATATTTTTCGTTCCGAATATGTTTCGACGGCAACAATTCGCTTATCAAATTTTTTATTATACCTATTTTGCAATCGTTAAAAAGAAATAAAAAAATTATTTAGTAATTAAGCGATATTTCTTCTTAAAATTATTCCGTTATTGCTCTCCAAGGTGTAATAAAACGTGCGAACGTGTTGGGAAAAATTATTCCCTAAACATAATGTAAACTAAATTGCATTTCATTCTTGTTTCATTCTTCGGGGAATGCGCGTATATTTTAGTCAAAAATTTAATTTCGCCAAAGAAAGCGCTTTAGAAACCATCCGGATATTGTATATGGGGCCTTGTGTTGTATTTTTACGTTGATTGTCTGGTGGAGAATTTTGCCCCATTTAATGGTGCTAAACGTAGAGATAAACATATTACGCGTCCTACGAGCTGAATACAGCAATACACGTGCATGAATTTCAATGCAGAATGCGCGCCTACCAACCTTTTGCGGAGGACGTGAACAGCACACAGTTGAACGGCGGCAACGGTGGCGGCGACCCATAGTGAGTTAAACAGCTGGCTCTCGCAGTCGAAAAACACACTGCGAGATTTACTACGCGCGCAATAAATCTTTCGATAAAACGTCCAAAGCGGCGAGCAGCATGCACGTAAAGAAATAGGCCACACTTTGCAAAAAAACAAGCAAAAAAACCTGTGCTGTACACAATCACCTAAGCCCTAAGTCGCCCGCCCCTCCCTCATTCTTAGACGATTCTTACTCGTGAAGGACGAGGACTAATATAACGAAAAACGGTTCGGCATTCGATATGCGCCAACATTCGGGCAAGAAACTTAATGTTATCATCGTTTTACGTGCACGCAGCCGCTATTTAGTCAGTAAGGGAGGCATCAATATTGAGTTGAGCCGGGCGCGCGCACGAGTTTTAAGCGGATTAATTGTGTTTGTTAAATAACGAAGATGAATTATGAAGGCGTCGTCTGCTATTCTCGCGCAGAAATGAAGAAATTCTAGGCAGGCGGCAGGCGCTTGATGATAATAGACATGCAGACTGGGGAGGACGGCGGTAGCGGCAGCGGTGATGATGGTGGCGGCTACGCAGTGCGTAATGAACACAGGGGCGCCGCACCGGTGAATAAATATATTCAAGCAGACTGCATCCGCAAAACGGGGGCAGCAAACGAGTGAAGAGAAAACTAAGACGTGTCGTCGTCGCGTTGTTGGAGGCGGCTTCCTCCTGAAGCCGTACACAACACTGCTCCCGAGTGGAGCTTAATTACAGCGTAATAACGTCCCTATTAAGTATTTACCTGCGTAATGTATAATTAAATATTAGGTTACCTGCGTTTAACGCACCAAATTTGCACTAACTAATTCTCTTCAAAAATTACGCTCGCTTCATAAAGTGCGACAAAGTGTTTACAAACTTTTAATCATATTTAATAGTTGTCCACTTAACTTCCACTTGAGGAATAATGCAAAGATTTAAATTCACTTTTCGCCACGATAAAACATACTGCGCAGGCTATCTAATATAAAACTTTTAGTTTTAATTCGTGGAATAGCGGCAAAAGAACGCGAAGCCAGCAGAAATATAATTTTTATCTTTTTTATCCACATTCGTATAATGCACACACTGGAGCATATTTGCACTCTAATAAAGTGCCTGGAACGAGCTGCTTGTAAGCAATGTTGGAGCACGTACGCAAATTGCGCCGCCGAAGGGCGAAACGTATAAAGCGTATACCGGCGCAGCGTTGTCAGACAACGACACGGAGGCGGCGAGCTCCGCGGGGGCCGGTAATGAAATTTCCCGTATGTATAACAAATTGCCGTGGTCCGAGAGAGGAGCGAAACGAAACGCGTATGCAAATCGTATAGGTACATAACTCATCCGCAAATGGACAGACAGTTCCAGCGTGTGTGCATGCACGCAACCGACACACATTTTTCCCTGAGTTCTTTCTATTCGGCGCGCTTCTCCATCATATCCGAAGGAAGATCGGTCCTTGGATTGCCTTGCTTTGCGTGAAACAGGAAAGTTGATCGCGTTCGATACGTTATAAATGAACGCACAGATAGACATTCATCTTGAAGCGTCAGAGGAACCCCCGCCGGCGACGGCGGTAGCAAAAAAAATTTAAATAAAAATCCACCCGACTTGCTGGAACACTTTCGAAACATACGCGCGCGTCTCGATCTTAACGCAGAACAATGCGTCGCTTTTCATGCACTCCATAAACATACGTCTTGCGGATTTGCTCGGCGATTGTGTGCGCGGGCGGGCTTCAAGGAGACGCAGACAGCCAGCGTAAAAATAAACACTGCGATGCGATCTTTTCGTAGTTTTTTCTCGTTTTTCTTCGCGGCGACATCAGCACGGCTTGATGCGTTGCGTTGTGTTGTGTTGGCCCCCGTTAAGCTGTCACGTAGTGAGATGAAAAAGTGACTCAATTTTAAAGCCACCGCCAGCATATTCGCCTCGACACCCCTTTCTTCTTGCCTCAAGAAGCTTCTGCAACTTTTCAAATTTGTGGCAAATTTCGATGCATTTGTCATTTTCATTGCTGCGCTATTATCCCGAACCGCAATCGTTTGCTGCAAATAACACGAGATGGTACTCATAACTTCACGAGTGGCTCTTCTTTCATGCACTGCGGGATAGCCGGATTATTATCCTTGCACCAAGCAGGAAATACGCCTATTCTTTGTCAAATAAAAGAAACGCAATAATTGCCTAAAGCGATTCAATTACTTTACGAAAAAAAAATGTTACGTAAATACGGCAGATTAATGGCTTGTTTTAATTGCCAATTTTTCTCGTATTTATTCTCATAAAAACAACAAATTATGAGCAATTAAACGTTGCCTGGCGGAATAAATTTCAAGAATTATAAGTATTTTATTGAGGATATTTGCTAATGGTGATTAATTTGTATCAATTACATGAACGGCAAAGTTGTTGTGATGCGTTTTACGAGAAAATATTTGGGTGCAATGAAGGTGGATTAAAGTTGAAATTAGTGGTCGATTTCAATTAGCCCCCCTGCTCACTTGAGCCACGTATTGAGAGCGATAGAAAGCCGCGGCCGGATTGCAGCAAAGGACGGCAGGATAATTGAATCCCATCTGCGGCACGACTAACTACCGGTATTCCACCGCAAATATCCCGCATGTGCTTGCGACGCGAATCAACGCGGCCGAAGACTTATCTCACCGATTGATAATTTATTGTTCGTACCTACGCTGGAGACTTTTTTCTCACTGTGCTCGCTATCGTCCAGCATCCGCACGCCGCGCGTAATCCGAGTCATATCACATAAGCCGAGACGGATTAGATATTAATTGCATTTCCCTTTGTTGTTGCAGTTGTCGACTGTCAGGTGAGCCCTTGGGGTGAGTGGTCGTCGTGCGACGCCGACTGCGGCTCCGGCACAATGATGCGAACGCGCACCGTTCTCGTCCAGCCACAGAACGGCGGCAGGCACTGCCCCAACCTGGAGCAGTTACGTGGATGCCAAGTGAATAATTGCCATCATCATCAGGATGCAGCCGTACGGGGTGAGTACATATTACACCATCCACGCATGCCACTCACACATAATTACGCGCTATACTTCTTCGCGTGTGTGCTGCGAGTCTGCGCTTGACAATCAAGACGAGAAATTGAAATGTCATAGAGCGTTCGATTTCCTTTATTTTACGATACCTACGAAGCAATATATTGACGGCAGCAGCGAAGCGTGAAATAAACAGCGGAAATTGATTTGAGCGGAGAATTGACTATCAAATATTTTAATATGCACTGTTTCCGGTGAATCAATTTAATAATTTCGCTATTGAACGCTTTGTCTATTCGCAACATACGCGGCTTTAGTCTTACCATACATGCACGTGTATTATTATTACGGCAGATATATATTGATGCCTGCCGGCGAAATACGCCTTTGGCACGCTCACGTCTACGAAACTGAAATCCTTTTTGGTCCTGTTGTTTGTCGTGCCAATATTGCGCGCATATTGATATGAGCAGAGGCATCTCTTTCGGGCGCGTAAAGTTCAGGCGACATGCGTCGTCTTTCGCGACATAGTTGCATGCATTCGAAACGTGTTTGCATACGTATTGCAAAAGCGGAGCAGAGTTGAGTGAAGTCCCTTTGCATATGTATCATTCATCCAATTAGCGTAAATTATCCTTGCGTAATATAGGTACATTCATTAGAAGCACGAGCGCGCAACGATAAACAGTGAAACAGCCAAGTTGCAAGGGGAATGTTTTGAAATGCACAGGTTTTCCCGTGCAACATATAAGATGGAAAGGGATGCTTCAAAACACTCGACACTGATGGGTATTTTTCTTAAGATTCTTTATATTAAAAATCGC
Organism: Anaulacaspis nigra; assembly: GCA_030264675.1. Classification (NCBI taxonomy): domain Eukaryota; kingdom Metazoa; phylum Arthropoda; class Insecta; order Coleoptera; family Staphylinidae; genus Anaulacaspis; species Anaulacaspis nigra. The sequence goes on from JARJDV010009639.1 coordinate 13,461, forward strand.
AAAGCACTGCAGTGCTGCTGTTCATTTTCGCACTGCGTCTGTTTTGTTTTAGTGTTATATTATTCTCACATTTTTCTCATTTCCTGCGCTGCGAGTGTCGATGCAGAGAGATCTCAAGGACATCAACGGCAGCCAAGACTGCAGCGCAAAACCTTGGAATGCGTTCCGGGCTGTGAAAAGTCCTTGGAAATCTACTCGCATCTAATGGCACTTTTTTGCATTTTTCATATAATGCCAAATTTTAATACATAAAGTGCTCCGGACTATTTTCTTGCGAAGAATTTATTCAACAGAGTGTTAAAAATCATCGCCGCACACGATGCATGAGCCGATCAAATGTACATTATGGATTTAGGAATAGTTTGCGATCATAGAAAATGGCATCACAAAATGGGGGCGAGAATCAAAAATAGTGGTCCCAGAAATGCGCAAATGGTGAGTTATGCGTGTACGTATATACGTTACGCCGTTTCCGTCTAAGATTCATCTCGCTGTCGGTCAGATCCACTACGCTTTCGGAGGTACCGTTATAGTAGTTTTCCTCTTCTTCCGGCGTCGAATAATGCGTACCAATAATCTCCAAAATTGGTGGGTCTTCATCGGGTATGTGATGAAATGTGTGACTGCTCCGATGGACAAGTAAACCTCCGTTGCTGATGGCTAATAAGTTAATATGCGAAGTGGCATTGAATTGATACCTGGCTCGCGAAATATGCCAGTGATCTGAAAGCCTATTTGAGCGGCGTATTGCAGGCGGTATGGGATACATATCTTCGGGCCATGCGATGTAATCACCCTCTCCCACATTTGGTATTCTATGATAACTTCGGGCATCTACGAAGTCTGGATCATCATCGGTATCTACCGATGGCTCATCGTCCATCATGCTCGGATCATAGTCTCTATAGTTGCCGAATTCAGCTGCATTTTCTAGAAATTTTGTTCAAAATATTTAGTCTGAACAAACATTTATATTTATAATTGTGTGATAAATACCATGGTAATCAAGATCTGACGGAATGGACTCGTCACTGACCTGATTCAGTCTTCCATCAAAGCTGAGGCGATAATCGGAGTATCGCTGAGGACGGAATTCGTTGATAGTAAAGGGTGCACTCCGTACTCGGGGTGGATAATAGGCATTTTCAGAATTTAGCAACGCCTCATTTTCCGCCAGTGACAGAGGAACATTCTCACGATCATCGCGATCGAATAAGTAAACACGACCAGGACGCTCAGAAATCTCCATGTTATGTGCACCCAATATGAAAATGAGACAGCTCACTAGAAAGATACGTTAATTTTTCAAATTATCACTCTTCTGCGAAATTTATTTCGAATGCATGTCTAGAAACAAACATTTCGGAATGACTACGCTTAGTAAAATTTTTCTACAGCTTTGCAGAACGCAACATTTTTTCGTTTTCTCCCTAGCTTACGGCTAATTTTGTTCTGTATATGAAAATGCCAAAAACGAAATATTTGATGTGAATGTTTATGGCGTTCACAGCATACTTTAATAGTTTCTATTTTCATTTGTCAATTTCGGGTTTGCGGTAAGTTCTGGTCCAAATTACACTATTTACAAATATTGCTTAAAATTTATTGTTTGTTTGCAATCACTCGGCGTTCGTTGCACTATTGCACTAAATTTGGCTCGCTGCACATACGTGGTGCAAGTAAGTTGCGACTTCCTGCAGTACGTACGAAGAAATTTATTTAAATTAAGTGTACTCAAAATAGGATTTGATGCACGAAGTGTTACTCTTGTTTTGAAATTCTTCGGCGCATAGTGAGAGTTGTCTAAATTTAGTTGATAGCTTAGTGCATTTCCTTGTATCACGTGCCGGGCGTAAATTTCATTTTAAGCAGACGTCAATTATTTTCACGTATTTTTAGGATCGCAAACTGTGCAAATATATTTTAATCGGAGATTTTCACATTTCTCTGATCTGCCGACACAAATTTAGAATAAAATTGAGCGAAAGGTTTAAAACTTTTTAATAATAAAATAGAAAGAGTATTACTTTATATACGTAGTTAAGCAGTGATGTGCGCCGGAAATAGGCGAAATGTCTGCGCTTGATTGTTGGCACGATTAACGTGATTATAAATATGTGATGAGTTCGGGAATGGACTATAAATGTTATGCTTAATTGAAACTGATCGATTCAGCGGTAATTTAATTAGATTCAAGCGCGCAGTACGTACGGTGCTATGCGCCGCTACTTCATGCATAATATTTAAACGAATTATTTATTAATATGAAATAGCACGCATCCGTGCACACATAATGCAGATGCAATTTGCTTGCAATGTTTTTACGCAAATTGCATGCGAAGATTCGAAATGTGACGCAATCAGCCATCAGCACTTATTTATTATTTTCCCATTGAATTTGTTCGTTACACGAATAGTGTTTTTCCCATCAATTTACATCTATTCATACAAAATATACAGAGAATTTCAATTTATTTTATACATTTAAAATGGGTGATTTATATGATCGCAATGCGAGGGGTGGGAACACGCTGTATAATAAGTAAATTCAATACGATTGATGTTATGAGGTTGATCGATGACCATACAGCCATAAAAGCAAGTTTTGATACGGTATTCATTTATTGTGAGGCGAGATATGTGCTGTGCGGCTATGGCCCGAAGGGATGGGTTGGGGCGGTCGATGGATCCGGCGGTGGCGGCAATATACGCTGCACAATTGCCATCATAACAATATCAACAAGCGGACCACCAGGAAAATGGCAAAAGTGCGGTGGAACGTGTGTGCGCGCATGATGTGCAACTTTATCTATTCATCTATACACCCTAGATAAATGCATTCTAACTGCACTGATGGTTGCCTCCCAACAATGCTCCCAACCGCCCACCATAATACACACGCGCCCAATTCATTTTTGATAAGCAAGCCGCGATATTGCATTCGATAGAATGCGCGCTATTCAAATGCAATTTATTTGAAGATATTACGTTACTTTGCGCTCATTTTTCAAAGGCGATCAAAATGTTGAGTAAAACCGCGCTGCATTTAGAAATAATTTATTAGTGTTGCTGATGGAAGCTGCATTCACATGTTAACTGAATAAGATATATTGTTAAAACCATCAATATCACTCCGTTATCAGTGCATCATCATGCTCATAATCATAAACCACCACCGTTGCACGTGGTGATCAAATAAATGAATCGTCGCGTCGTACGCGTCTGTAGCGCAATACGAGTTGATTATTTATCGCGCAACCCATTTGCTGTCCGGGTGCGTTGTTTATAAATTAACTTTGCCATCGCGATTACGCTTTTTCGGTGTTTTGTATTTGCGAATTGAACTAAATATTTAGTCGCTCACCTCGTATCTCGCGCATCGCGCGCGCGCGCATGAAAATGTATTTCATGTTTTTTCATTGCGCTGCTAGGTGTTTGCCGAATTTGCATTCGCATTCGGCGTGCGAATTTAATGAGGACGCACACACACCAACTCAGCGTAGAGAATGTTTTTCCTATGCGATAACGCGCGCGCATGTTCATCGAAGCGTCTCTATTTGTCATCTGTTATTGACAAATAATCGAACATCAAAGGTGATTATTTCGCGTATGCATTTCGTTAAAATAATGTGTATTCATTATCTTCTTGTTGACCGCGTGTATATTATGTGCGTATTTCTCGTTCATTAAAATCGTCGGTGATAGTCTCGATTAATGCGCTGCACGGTTATTAATAAAATTACGAAAATATACATGGTAATTTAATTAAAATTGCGACGCATCATTTTGCGAAACGGCTAAATGGAAATTTGATAATGAATTAATTAATTTAACATCGGCGTGCGCGCCCGCCAAATGAATAGAGAAAGTAGTGGTTGAAATAATTGGGGATGGATGTAAATGATTTATCCAGAAAGCAAACCTGCTTCGGACAGATAAGATGTGGCTGCGAAGGGCTCAAGTTATGTTCGGTGGACAAATCCAATGAGTAATACCATCGATCCGTGAATTAAAATTAATTTCTTAGCGAAATCCCACAGCGCACGACATCGACTTGTGGCACTAATTGACCCAATCTGTTACTGTTATATGCAATGGGGCACATTTGCGAAATTTGCGTTGGCTTCCTGCCCGATTTCGCCGTACAATGCGCGCCGCCGCCGCTTTAGTAATGTCCTTTCGATTTTCGGGAAGCGGGTGTGGGTGCTATATGCGCATTTCAGGGCATCCATAGGGGTGGCATGCGACCTCTATATGAAGATATTGCTATATAAGTAAGTAACCCTTTGCACTCAAAGCAATTTGGCGCTCGCATACGTAAAGTCTGCCACCTTTGAACGCGTATTCCATTCAGTAGTTGTGCAGACGGTGCTGGGACTGTGCAAACACCATATATTAGGACTATGGATGTATAATAGCCTTTTACCAACTCATATACCATCGGTAATGCTATCAGTAGCACCGCATGCAACAAATAACGCTTATAGATCTTCATAAACTGAGTGTATAGGTTATCAGCCAACCGCGAATATAATTACGCCGAGATTTATTTGACATTACACTTTTTATCGTTCAATTTTTCATTTCATCGCATGCGTTTTTACGATCGATTCAAGTGTAACAGATTAACATATTATCTAGAATTATTACAACCAGTAATGATCTCGTGATTTATTGATTGTTCTGACAACATTGGCTATGTACATTTAATTCGCAGGGTACATTAAGGCCTTAATACCACGTGGCTGAGGCGAATAACGCGTCATGCACATAGACGTGGGATGGCATTATCTCATCTGCAATCTATTTATCTGTGCGCATACATAGATGTACACGTGCGTGGGCCGCGGGCGGCGCCGTCGTTATTTATCAATATATAGACGCAAACGGATCGAGGGATTTATGCACACAGGATGTTGCGCTGACGTGACGCATCGCTGAGTTTGAAAATTATTAATGACGGCAACAGTAGCGGCGAACGCCACGCAACGCGTCGTGATTTTCACGTAAACTAAGGTTCGCTTGAAAAATTGATAATACGCCGTGGCGTATCCGCTACCTGCCGCGCGCGAGATGGAGGCTTTTATGAAAGGTGACATTCTTTATAATGCGCTCTCTGGCATTGTTTCCTCATTTCCAAATGTGCGGTTTCGCTATTTTTCCAGCAGTCATGCCAAAACATTCACCTTTTTATCTCTACTGAGCTTCCGGCAAATCAGGACAATGCATTTGAAAAAGCGGTGATGAATTTCAAACTGAATGTGGGTTGTACCAATCTATACAATATTCAACCCTTTCTGAATGATTTTTATTTATTAAACGACGATATGACTTTGGAAAGCCAGTGATATAGGACAGAAATATTATTTATTGTTTTCGGGGAGGAAAAGTTTGTTAAATTAAGAAATATTTCATAATTTTGAAAAAAAAAAAAGGTAGGCAAGATACAGAACATAATGAAAGCTCTTTATGAAATATTTGCCCGCAACGTTACCGCACATACATCGAACATATTCCACAATAAATTTCCGAAAACGGGAGGAGTCGGCGGGGCATTGTGTTGTCCTCTGTTCAAATCACGTCGTAAATCATTATCCCATATCCAAGGTTAAAACCGCAAATAGTGTGCTGCTCGCCTACACACGGATAAAACGTGAACGCTGAAACGCTGCACGTTTTTGATACATTTTCGTCCTCTCCGTCTGGACACGGATAATGCGTTGGACAAAGCGTCATTGAATAAATAATAGCTGGGATTTATTTAAGTCTCGGCACCGGGCTCGCCTTGTTATTATTAAGTATCTGGAAGTAATTTTCGTTTTCCATTCAAAGCTTACCCGCAAATGATACGGCTGCTGCGTCTTTTATTAGTTTCGGCGCCTCATATTGTCTTCCTCCGGTTTGCTATTTAGTTTCGGGATTAGTTGACAGCGCGCATAAGTCGAGACACGGAAATCAACAAAGCGCGTATAAATCAGGTGAAAATCCATTATCTTCACGCTGATGATGACGATCCCTCGCAATGTCACCGAATGCTAATCCTCTTTATTACCATTGTTGGCGCAAGGATAATAGTCCTTACTGTCATACCATTTGACATGTCTTCAGCGAATGAACACATTTAGCACAA
>JARJDV010009642.1:0-13185 GCA_030264675.1 Anaulacaspis nigra
TCTCACACTTCATAGAAGCACAATCCTTTGATCACATCTCCATCTCCTTCGTCTTCGAAGCATATCACAGCTTTGTTATTATTTGTCAAATTCGGCGACATGTACGTCAATAGAACGCTATCGCCCGGCTCGTCGGCCAAGTACTCGATGCAAATCATGTACGAAATGTATGCTTTGCACATGACAGGTACCTCGAAAATGATCTTCTGCACGTCGTCGTACTTGAGTATCACATTGTTGCGTTTGTGTTTGTAGATTAAGTTTGATATCCGCTCGTTATCCTTCTGATAGATGTAGATATTGGCGCCGCCGCAGTAGTGGTCGCTGGTGGCTTGCGCCGGCCGCGATTTGGACGCAACCGCAATGCCGAACAGCAGGCAGTCGCAGGTGCACAGGATGCGCGGTGAAAGGATCTCTTGAAAGCGGCGCACGGCCAAGCGTCGCGAGTTTTTAAACTCGGTGCGATACCGGAACTTGAACCGCGTGTCGCTCGCAGCCAATGACAGCGGGCAAAACGCAAAATCGTCCTGCGTCAATTCGTTGTACACTTCCACAACGTTCTGCTGCTCACGATTGAGCGCATTGTACAGCGCGGAGCTGATGAAACTGCGTCGAAGTTTGATATCGTTGAGCTGTAAGAACGCGCCGAGTGAAGACGTAGCGTCCTGCCTTTCAAGCTCGGTGAGTGCCCAGCCGACTATGAGCAATGCCAATTCGACCCGATGTTCGTCAGCTAGCACTTTGACAGTGCTCAATTGAGGTTTGTAGTTGTTTACAAGCAACACCCCTTTGGCATAGGTGATGACATCCTGGATGCATTGCTGGGCGATCGCCTCCTGGCCATAGAGCATGCCGTATTCGTAGCACATGAGGAGATTGCTCATCTTGAGATTGTTCTTGACGTAGTTGAGGCACTGGTCCTGGAGGCCGGTGAGGAAGTATTTTTGGCATGCGTAGAATAAGTTCCACGCTTCCTCGACGCTATCGATCTGCGTGCCGCCGGTGTAGATGAACTGCAGAAATTTGTTGAATATGGCCGGCTCGATATCCTCGATGAGTATCTCGTTGCGACCCATATCGCCGTAGAACATCGTCTCGAACACCGGACTGCAGAGGGTCATGAGCAGCTTGTGCGCTTCGATCTTCTCATTGCACTTGGCGAAAATGAACGTGCAATCGCTGTGCTCCTTTGTCTCGTATAGCGCGGCGAGCTTCTGCTGTTTATAGTTCATCTACAACAACAAACACGCGGATTAGTCAACACCTAAGTGTTTACCGTGCTGTAAATCAACATTGCGGGCAATTTACTCGTTACTCACCTTGAAGAAGACGACTCAGGCATGCGCAAAACGAGACCACTGCAAATTCAAAACGCGCACGCATGCAGCAGTGGAAGATGAATTATTATTATGTCAGTTACGATTGTACGCGGAATCCTAGCGTTTCGCTTGTGTATTATTATTAATTGTTGGTCAGCGCGCAAAACTATCCTTGAACTCTCAAGATCGTCCCGCGAGCCGTGTGGGAATTGTGGTGTTGGTTATGTTCGCGCGCTGCTTCTCTCGCTGGTTACGCGCGCGCGAGGCGTCGTCGCCGTGGTGGGACACTTATTGTTGCTCCGCGTCGCTTTTTACCTTTTTATGCGTAATTCGCCCCGGCTCGTTTCGTGTGCGTACAAACGTTGTAATTTGTCGTCTTAAAATAGCCGGAAGAACGTGTGCGCTGCGTATCGTCGACGTATATTGATTCGATTGTCACGACGCAATCTCGACGGGTAAACACCAACTTTTTTATAATGATCCACTTGTTTTCTAGCGCGCACTCATTATGTATGCGTTGAAAACAAACGATTACGTAAGATACCTTGGATTTTCTGTCGGTCAGCCAACAATTGGCGAGCTATTATAGAAGCGCGCGCGCGCACGGCGCGATTGGAGGTGTGCGCTCGGAAATGCATTTATTTATAGCCCTTTTGAGGATCAGAAAAAGCGCAAAACGCGACGCGGATTTGACCTACAAAACTATTTTTAACTTATCGCGTAAACCGTACGTATTATTCATGTGTGCGCAAATCATAAATGCGTGCATAATTAACAATTTTTTGCAACATTTTTCGAAATTAACCAAAAATTCAACTCGACTCTGATATACGTACGTGTACAACTAGTTGCCTATGGCTTACGTCAACAGTGGTTTCAGATATGATTTCAATGCGTTTTTATTTTAACAATATAACATCAAACTTCTTATGCGTAGTGTAGTCTAAACGTATGGAAGAACATTGTTTATTCAAATATGTTTCGTATCATTTACTTCCACCTTAAAAGCTTTTCGTTCTTATATAAATAAAAGCCTTTCATACTCATTAGCTACTTAATTTCAAATCAATCTTTAGGACACTTGAATTGAGTTGTTTTATACCGATTGGCACTTTACCTAACTAATAAATTATCCATCTAAATAAATGTATGCGTGTATGAGATGTGTTTACATAAACAAAGACAAACTCGTAATACGATTCCCTCTATCACTAACGACAAAACAATGAAAGCCATCGAATAAAATACACTTTTCGTTTACTACTTGTTTCATTTTAAGTAAGGCAATTGGGTGGTCAACATGATTCTTTCGTTTTGTTTTTCCTCTACCTCATCAATCCTAATTATTTCCCATCGTTTTGCATTTTCGCTTCTTTGCAAAGTTCTATTAAAAACTAATGACTATATGAAAACATACCATGTATACATTATATATTATAAATAATCATTTATATAATAATAATAATAGTTCTTTCTATTTTGAACAATTGAATTCGTTCAGTGACAAATAATTCAACTCGATCGTCTTTCCAATCGACTACAAAATAATTATAACATAATTAAATGAGTGGATAATCAGTGGTTAAATTTGATTTCTTCTGCATATCATCATTAACAGCTGTTGCTACGCCTACCGATAATTAATTACTATTGCGCTAGTATTCCCGCATCGTAAACATATGCGCGCGTGTACGAGTGTACGTGTGTATCTTAATTAGAGTCGACCTAAACATGATATAAAACTTGCTTGCCGCTGCACGATGTGTATGTGTGTGGGTCAATTAAAAAGGCAACAAATGTTTGCTTTAAAATTAATCATAACAAACTAAGGAGTAGGTGTAATCATCTTGTTACTAAGTATTAAGTACGGAGTGCTTCTAGTTTTTCTTGTTTTTTGCTAATCGTTCACTGTGTATTGATATTTTAATTCACTTAATCCGTTGATATTACGCTAGGCATGTCGGCGGAAACGGAGCATTTTGGTTACATTCAATTAATAAAAAAACAGGTTTTTGTGTGTGATACCATTTAAAATCCGGGAGAACCGAACGTTGATGTTCTGCTAAATTGTTAATTAGTGGTTAGCACTTGTGACGTCTCGATTGGCCCCCCAATTAATCCGTTATCGATATCTGAGCAAAGCCAATCAGTGCTTTATCATCAGGCACTTCGACAGCAGCATTTGCCGAATTCTGCAACAACAAAACCTCATTAAAACACACCTTCGAAATAACATTAAGTAAGATATGTACCAGTGGAAATGTGACTACTTTTATTGATTCTCTACTATCGATCAATTTCTGCAGGTTGGCCGTTATCGCAACAATGTCCTTATGATCAACGAGCCCGGCGCTGACCAATTCGGTTGCGATGCCCTCCGACGAATCCTTGCCGACGGCGAACTCGAATCGAATGTCATTCAATTCTCGTTTTGCATTTCTGAACAACAAATGATTTTGTGTTTATAATTAACGAAGTGCTAATCGCAAAGAGATAAGATAAGCATGCGTACCTCATGCGTAGGACTAAATTGACAGGCGGGGCATCCCCTTCGCTGCTCTCCTCGTGCTCGGAATCTGAACCCTGCGAAGCAGTGAGCGTATTCATTGGTCGTGAGTCTGGAATGTCACTGTCACTGCCACTGCCGCAGCTGCCTCCGTCCTCGTCCTCGCTGGACCAAACCCATTCGCCGGTCTCTTTCCTATGCAAACGGCCGCTCGCTCCCGGCTGTCGTTTGCTCGCTTTCTGCACGCGAGTCTCTAAACTTGGACCGATGGCAACCAGCGTTGACTGTAAATACTTTTTATCTTTGGCCTTTTTGAAAAATGGATGTTTTAATAGCTCGGACGCCGTGGGGCGTTTGCTTGGTTCTTTTTGTAGACAATCCACGATCATCTTACGGAACGTTTTACCATAGGCCTAACATCAAAGAAAGGTTAGGTTAGGAATTGAACAAGAATTGTGAAATGAACCTTGAATTGATCCTTCTCTTCAGCACCTGTGTCCAAATTTGGTGGATCATTTTGTAATGTTAGCATTAACACTTTCATTGGTGGGTATTTGTGATAAGGAGCTGTACCACTGGCCATTTCAATAGCGGTAATGCCAAAAGACCAAATATCAGCCTTAAAATCATAACCGTGATCTTGTTCCATCACTTCCGGTGCCATCCAACATGGAGTACCGACAAAAGTATGTCGAACTTTTTGTCGTGACAAATCACGGCCTGTAGCTAACCATGCGGACACGCCGAAATCGGCAATTTGTACAGTTCCATCTTCTCCAAGCAGGATATTACCTGCTTTGATATCTCTATAATGATAAGAGGCTGTAAATTAATTGGTCAAACTTAGAAAGATATAGTTAGAGGCAGTACCTGTGAATTTGGCCATTATTGTGGAAATATTCAAGGCCTTTGAGCACCTCTCTGAGCACAGTGGCTATAGTCGCCTCATCAAATACACCATGTTTACAATTTGCTGTGCGTATTTTGTGTTTGATTATGTCCAATAAGCTGCCACCTTCCAGTAGCCTCAACACTAGCCATAATTCCTCCTTGACCACAAAGCTGGTGTAGTATGTGACAACATTTTCATGATTGCAGCTGGACATTGCCTGAATCTCTTTGAGGAGCTCATCCATCGAAGTGTTCCACTTCTCCAGATTGATCCTCTTGATGGCACATTTTTCATTTCGTGGCTTGCAGAACGCTTCATGCACCACTGCCGTTGCACCAACGCCTAAAAGCAAGTGCTAGTGTCAATGTACCGTGTACCAACAGAGCAATTGATCTCAATCAATATGAGGTCAATATTAATTGAAATGCAGCCAATCAATTCGATCCACACGCAAACAAAACAATCCAAACACGTAGTCACGATATCCGCACTATCTAAACCTGGAAAAAATTGCGATTGGCACCTTATTATCTGAAATAATCGACGTAAAATAAAACTGCTTCATTTATCCTGCAACACTTTAACCTCAAAAGGCGGAAACTTGACTTGAAACAAATGTGTCACACGATTGATCGCACACGTATTATATATCAAACGAAAGGGTGGCAAACGCACTATTTACACAGATTGATCACTCACCGATCACTTTGCCCAATTCGTAGTCATCTTTCGTATTTCCCCAGGGCTGCACTGTGTGGGATGTCGAAGCCGCCATCTTGCGCGTCAATATGTTGCCTATACTTCCAATCGACTGTCTGGCGGCTCGCGCGTATCCACTAAACGAAACCGAGAGATGGCTGCCTCCACCGCCGCCGCATCCACCTCCAGAATCTCCGGAGCCCAAAGACTTTTGCCGAAAGATTCCTTGGCTTCCCGGTGGAAAGACATCGTCCGAAATTTTTCTACAACATACATAACCTCATCAATCCCAACTAGTCGCATTCAATTCTAGTCGTGCGCCGAATCCACAAGTGGTTGCGAATGAATAGATATTGTAATTAGAAAAGTTTACACAACAATTGCGCGATCCGAAAATCAAATTAACTTGAATGACTAAAGTCCCTGCTTATCTTTGACATGGCAATTACGTATTTGCATTAATTTTTATCGTCATTTCGTTGATTAAATATGCCGCCTAATATGACTGATTGATTTTGCTCCACATACATATTTCCTGGCCCGCCAAACTTTATCAGCCCACGGTGACAGATTGCCGCTACAGATTGTAATTAAATCATTTCAAGCATTGCAAACGCACGATTATTATAAACAACAGCGATTATCAATCAGCCATACTATTTGCTCAATGAGCGTACAACGCATTTGCAACAAATTACCTTAATTTCGCGCAATATGTGCAAACTCAAACTCTTTTCGGGGGGATCACACCTTGTATACCAAAATTTGCACGCAAACACACGCACACGAATATGCTGATTATTATTGGGATTTATGCCCCATCCGATTGGGAAGGACAACAAAATTTGGATTTATTTGCAGTAGATTTGCGCCAAGCACCGTCAATTTTTTTTGCGGCATTCGTGATTAAACTGCCTATATAAATTATTGCATTGCTTCGGCGAAACCTACTTTCACCATTGTACTATCGCAAAAAGCATCTTGTGCGAGTTTCGAACAATGCATTTATGGCTGGTGAGTAACAACTTTTCTAATTACCTTTTCCCAATCACCAAGGTACTTAAAAATCGATTATTTTCGAAGACGATTTGATCGGTCGATTCCATTCGGTAAACACCGGTTTTTCGTTTGCGTGTCTCCATCCTAAAAGCAAAGATTTTAATTCAAACTACCGCTACTCGAACATCACGGGTTGCCTACAGTTGTATGAAGATATGATTACTTCTTGTTAACCTTAATTTTAAATTTAGTTTAGAGATTACATACCTGAACAACTTCTTAAAACATTTCATTGATTAACGAATTATCTAGTTGTTATCGAGTGAGATTGTTAAATTCTTCGCGATTAACTTGAAAGTGTTGCGAAATTGACTTACATCTCGCGCTTGTTGTATGCGTTTGTTTGTTGCTGAAAAACAGCAGAGAGGCGGCAAGGTTGGGTCAATTGAGTTCAATCGAATTAGGCATTCACGGGACACGCCGTACTGGATGCTTATTGCAATGATGGATTACTTAAGTGTTTGACACGTGTTTTAATAACGCGCACCCAAAAAAGAGACGCGCCACTTTGTGCGCAAAGGCGCTCTTTGTTACTGCATCATCCGTCAGCGCGACGAGGTTTATGAAATAACAATTAAACGCGATGCGAGTGCAAGTTTAACGCGCGTAAGACTTATTGGCAGTGAACTAACGATCACTTATTGAACGATGATGATAACGAGACTTAATATATAATAGAGAGTGCTGTATCGTTGTTGTTGTTAGCATTTTGCGGTCGTAATCAATCTTTCTTATTTATCCATTTGCATATACAAAGAGAATCGTCAAACGTTTATGTTTACGCACTTGACCGGTGGCCACAAACGTTATCCGGATTTGTAAAATCAATAGAATTATGTTATTGCAGAGTTGCTATTTGCGCTATTAATACGGAATTCATATAAACAAATGCTATTAATACTGATTATGTTTTTGATTGGTGTGGTAATTAGCTGTAATTTGTAATTGTAGAGTTATTTATAAAACATAATCTATGCATAGTGTTCATTCATAAAGTTTAATAGTGCTCTAATAAGATATATTTTTAGTTGATGATTATAGATGAAAATAGAGTAGTTCGAAAGCGTATAAAATTTCTAGAAGCTTCTAGAATCTTTTTTTGAAAGGGGAGAGAATATCTAGAAGTTTCTAGAATTTTTTTACTGCGCATGTCAACAGTTTACATGTTGGTTAGAATTTGACAGGTTTCATTTTTGTTATTCCTGTGAGAGTTTTAAAGATAAACAAGTTTTTTAAGCTAAAAGTTAAATTAGTGTTGGTTACCTCCGACGCCGCGTCAACCATCTCCGGAGACTTTGGAGTTTTATAATTTCTTGATGAGAGACTTAATTTTTGACGTTTTGACTTCATTGTGTGTTTTAGGGTTATGAAATTGAATACTTTATACTTGGTACAAATTGCATGCAAAGTGCGAACGAGTTAAGCACTCGTTTATTTCATTGGCTGCGAACGAACGTTAATCGTCTTTAAATTTAAATGAATAATGGACAATAATATATGCATGCAACGTTTATTTATAGCATGCCATGCTATAATAGTGGTATGAGCGTATGGTATGTACGTCCTTAAGCTGCTGATTGGAGCTATCACAAACGTAAACATAGATGCATTGTACACTTACTTTCGAATTTCGTTTTTCGACTTTGACGTCCACATTGTTGCGCTGACTGCGCGGCCCACAATTAAACTCCACTTGGCACTTAATTACCACCTGCGCAAAAGACTCGTCGTGGTCATGGCGGTGTTTATCACATTTTCAATAGGCGACTTCCAAACAAAACTCAAGTTGTGACACACACGCACGCTGCTTGCTGTGCACGAGCGAGCGAATGTTATTACCACTTTTCGCACGGATTTAATTCGACGATCGTGATACGGGCTGTGTTCGCAGAAGGTTGTGCCTTCGTAATGCTTGCACACATTGTGGCTCGCGTCGCCCGAGAAAAGCACTATGAGCGCAGGCAATTTATCAGTTAAAATCAATTAGTACGAAACGAATTTCATTTGGCCGTGTGGTGTGTGTCGAGTGGACACACGCGTACCTTCCTTCCATTTGCGACGATCAAGATTCCTCGGATATGTAAGACCTTTTAGGGGTTATATTTACTTTTCCATTATATTACGATTTGGTTTTATGTCTATTTGCTAGAATACTGCGTATATTTTTTCATCTGAATTAATACAAATGGCCGAAGTGCACGTGACTTTACTGAAGCAGATTTTCAATAAGTTCAAGTAATAAGTTGAGAAAGGTTTCATTGTGGTTCAACCTTTCAAAAAGATTTGCTTAATCGATTAGTTTAGTTTGTTTTTGACAGAAAGATTTTTCAAAATTGCTATTTAGAACGGAATTGTAAAGGTTTGTATACAAAATTTCAGATTTGAAAACAGATTTCCTTAGTGTTCACTTTTTAAATAAATACTTTCTAAGCAAATTCAATATGGTTTGTTTATGAACGAAAACGTCTCATTATACACATTTTGTGAAAATTTGGCAGTGATTGGATTCATAGTTTTTGAGTAATCTTAATTAGAAGTTTATAAACTAAAAAAAAGCATTTGAGATGTTCAAAGTTTCCAAATTTTACGACAATAGAAGGCAGATTTGAGTTTGAACTTAAAATCTTAGCTTTTATCATCTCATGGCAAATAACTGGTGAACGTTTGGTGTTGATTGGATTTGTAGTTTCCAAGTAATCTTAATTAGAAAATTGGAAGTTGGTGGAAACTTTGCTCAAAGTTTTAAGTTTACTGTAATAGAATGCAGATGATGCTGTAATAAGTAATAACTTTAATTTTATTTTTTACAGATTTTTATTGCATTCGCGGACATTTTGTTCGTGATCAATGCAATTTCAGATTCAGATTATTATGAAGATTATATCAACTACAATGTGTTGCATCGTGTGCCGAGCGATTCCGACGAATCCATTGAACTTGATGATTACGATCGCGATGAAACACTTTACCAGAATGCAATTGCTGATAAGTTGAAGCCAGTTCAATATGACCCATTGTACTCAATGGACGATGAGGAAGTCTTTGCGATGGAGAAGAAAAGTTTCACTCCGCACCGTGATCCGAACAAGGATCGCGGTAATCGCAATGCCGAAGCAAAGTTCGCGGTAAGGTTAGAATTTTATTCTAATGTGAGCAGTAGTTTAGCAACAATTGGACGACAAAGTTGAATAATTTTGACGTTGCCAGTTTCAAAATCGATATCGTGAAAATGTAAACATTAAAAAAAAGGAATTGTATTACCTTTGGAAAGATTATCTAATGTAGAATAATCATTTGCAATTTTTATTGCGTTCAAATAATTCCAAGTATAAGTAATTAACGTTTAAAATTGTTCAAATCTTTTACGTGAAAATAATTTTCAAATTGAGTTTCAAGTGGGTTTGCTGTGTCCTGAGGTATAATGTTTTCGAGTGTCCTGAATATTATACAATTAGATCGAGGAAATTGTAAGAAATCACGATAACAAAGGTATTTTTGGTTTAAAGGTGAAAATTCAATTAAATTTTGTCTTTTTTGAGATTAAAGCGATCTGTCACATCATGTCGAGCCGGCCGACCTTTGCGCCCTCATTCTTATAAGTTTGAACTCAGTTTGAAAAATAACAAGAAATCTTGTCACGACTTAAAATTATTTGAAACATTTATTTTCCCGCTGATATATTAATGATTCCGATAATATTCGAACTACTTATAAGATGCTAGAATCTAAGCATTCAATTGATACTAGTCTAATTTTGGACTATCAGGCGTGTGTTCGTACCATAACACGCTCCCAAAATTTGTGTTTGTAGAATTTTGTAAGTAGAAGTTTGCGTCTTTCAGACCGGGAAATAGGAGAGATTAATTTTTTTACTGATATTTCTAAAGTTAGCAAACACAATTGCAAATTCGAGCTAATGAAACTACATTTGAAATTCGAGTATCTGAACAAATCGTTGGCGGCGCAACAATCACCCAATTTGACTGACTCAACGTAGATCGCAAGATATCTTCGAAACGAATCATTTGATGTTCGAATTTTAAATCTGCTTTTAAATGAAAAATTACGCAGCGTATTTATAATACAATTGTTTGACTTGAAGTAAAACTTATTTTTATAATGTACTTACAGCATGACACCGTCCAGTGCAAGACTGATTGGATCGCTGTAGATCTATACGATGTGTTTAAAACGAATAGGCAACAGACTGAGTTCCATACAAGCAGTATGCAATTAAGGAATGGCGTTTGCCGAAAAGTGAGTCCTCATCATCAATTGTACGTGCCATATCCATGCGCGCATTTCCCGAATAACCAAGGTGAACGTTTGTGTTATTTCCGCGGGAATACGTGTGAAACGCTTAAAAAAGCTGTGTACATCTGGAAGAGAGATATCAAGGAAAATGGCGAGAAAGGTCCATGGTATACAAAGGGTATAGATTGGAATGTAGGATGTAACTGCCACTATGAATTTCATCATCATTATGATTAATTTACTTATTAATTACGTATTTTTATTATTTATTGCTTTTCTGGTTAATGGAGCTTCAGTACGTACATTTCTAAATCTGATTAACTGAAAACTTTAATTTTGTTCAATGCTTAGTGGAAAAATCTAATTACATTTGAAGGACCCGGAAACAGAGTTTTCAATTATTATCTGAAGGCAAATTATTAGGTCTACAATTAGAATTGACAACATAAACAAATTATTATTATTTCACATATAAAATCTGGGAGGTTAACATTAGAATAAGCATTTCGTTTTCGACTGTTAAGTTAAGCATTGAGTAAATATAATGAATTTCTTGATGAGACATTTTTGTATCATTTTGTTCATTTATTTAATGAAAGAATCTGTGGTCAATGGGGCTGTAATATAAATGATTTACGGTTGAAATGGTTTAATTGTTTAATTATGTGATTCCAGAGGAATAATTATATTTGTAAATGGGATCGAATGGAAGTGATTAATCAAGATACTGCTTTTGGTAATTTTTCTGGTGGTGTCAAGTTTTATAATCGAACAGTCAAAGCTGCTTTTATAAATGTTCATCTTTATAAGCCAATGGCTGAAACTGGTATGGTACGTAGTATTCAAAGGTGCAGAACGAGGGGCCGAGTGTTAATTGTTGTTGTGTAGTTGAAAGCAACGTTTGTGAAATGGAATAATAATCAGTGGATGTTGTATTCAGCACTTGCGTTTACGGAAAATGCGCAGAGGTTAATTGTGATGGAATGGTTCGATGTGAAAAGATTGTTTAAGTCATTCGATCCGCCTGTGCATGCGTGGATTCCTGGTGTATGATTTTTTATTATGGATAATTTGTTGAGTTGTTGTAATAAATTGTTTCAGCTGTACGCATTAAAGGATTTCGTAATGGATACAGATAAATTTCCACCGTATATTCCCATCGGTGCGTATCGAGTCGATTTGGAATTCTTCGAATCTAAGAAAATGGCCAAACCGTATTTTATGATGAAATGGTTTGTAACGCTTGTTCCTATCAAAGGATAACAATAACTAAAGTTTGTGTTGATATTATTTTAAATTGTTGGTTAGTATATATTTAATTCGTTAAGGCGTCAGCGAAAGAGGGCGCATGCTTAAAATAGACATTTGGTGTAGTCCAGAGATTCCCAAAATGCCTCTTAATGGGTATTGCAGCAGACGCAGGGTTCAGTGCTGACTTAAGGTGCATTCGGGGCGATAATAACTCTAAGAGGCCAAAAGACATAAAATTAACGTCTCCTGGGGTTGAGTAATATTATGTCTCGAACGGGGACGGTGAGCTAAAAAGCTTTGGGAATCACTGGTGTAACCGCTTATTGCTCGATTGCCTGTCATTCGTGGAGGAAAAGCTACCAAAGGAGTGAATGTATGCAACTAAAATATCGCGAAAAGTAGCTTTATTTAATTCTCGTTTATTTAAAATAAAGGATTTTAGCTTTAAGATAAGACACCAAATCAAGTATTGTTTAAGAAAGTTGAGTGTGTTTTTGACTCTTTCCAGAAATATTTACTAACTTCAATAATAAATTCCGTCTAATTAACTGCCATCTACGAGGAAGTCTTCAAAAGGCGAAGGGCTTAAGTGGTTTGCTTATTCATTGATTTATGTAATTAGTTTATTTCTAATTCTACTGTTTTACTAACAAAATTAGTCCAAATAGTTTTATGTCTAAATATATTTGAAGGATTCGTAGCGGATGCGGATACATCACATTTTAATTATTATCTAAATGCAAATCATTGCACCGTAATTAGGTCCAAAATTATAATTATGACAACCGAAACAAATCATTGTTATCCCAAATAAAATCTGGGATGGTAACACTAAAATAACTATTTGCTTTTCGACTGTTAACGTAGTAAACATCCAATTTCATCAGAAAGAATGTGTTTCCTAGTTACACTTTTTCGTTGTATTTTATTCGCTTATTTAATAAATCAATTTATTATTTGTGCGCCTGTAATAAATAATTTATATACCTCTGAAGAGTTGCAAATGATTGTTAATATAATTTTAGAAAAATAATTATAATTGTAAATGGGATCAAATAGAGGTAATCAATCAAGATCTTGCTTTTGGTAATTTTACTGGTGGTGTCAAGTTTCATAATCGAACAACTAAAACAGCTTATATTGATGTTGATCTTCATATTGCAATGGCCGAAACAGGCATGGTAAGTTAAGGGGGTTAGGTTGTA
>JARJDV010009646.1:0-14115 GCA_030264675.1 Anaulacaspis nigra
TTAACCCTGGATGAATTTGATACTGTGCAAAACAAATTTACATCGAATGTGATGAAATACTTGAAGTATACATGGATTGATGTGACGGCGTTTAATCTGCGCATGTGCATTAGCGATATTGGAAAGGGTTGGTTCGATCTCAATGCGAAAGTACATCAGATTTATGATATTTCCAAACTCAGTCGATTATTTGAATGCGTCAAGTATAGAATGCAGGTATGATATATCCATATCCTATGATGATACACAAATGTTGTCGAGCTATGGGTTACATATTTTTATCAACTTCGTTTAATAGGTAAACTAAGTTCTATTCTCCTTATTACAGTATAGTTTACGGGTCATTATTGAAAATTCCATTCAACAATTTACACACCTGGTTGGCTCGCCGTGCAAAATGTGCGCAGAAGTCGAAGACGATTATGTGTGGGGCCATAGTCTAATTGAAAGCCCATTCGCGCCAAAAATCCCGGCTATTTTCAGCATAACCCTAAAACTTAGCGAGAGTTGTGCGCATTACTCGACCGAACCTGAAATGTATGAAAAAGTCTTGCTCAAGATGTACGATCAAGCAATTATAAGTACACATTCCATCAAACAGATCCACCCTAGCGTCTTACCTCGCTTGCGATTTTCTACTGACTTGTACTTAACTTCTGTCGGTTTAATGGAGGAATGTGTAATAGCTCTGCGCGAAAGCTTTGTCCAAGGCTACCAAAAGGCTATAATTCCCCTAAGAGCATACGCGAAGAAATATGATGCCTATCTTGAGTTTTTCAACTTGAATGTCCAATCATACTTACAGTAATACCAATTGAAAATAATTTAACTTTTATTTCATAAAACTCGCTTACAGGCAATTTAAAGATGAAGGACATTCAGCGCCCGAATACAAAGAGGAAGTGAATCGACATTATAAAATGAGAGAACAAATTGAACAAACTATACCCGCATGTATTGTTATCGGACCATTCTCAGTAAACACAGATAACGTTAAACAATTATTAATTGCTAAACGAATGGACATGGCTAAAAAGTTATTGGATCAATTCGCAGAAAAAATGAAAGCTCTCTTTGCTGATG
Organism: Anaulacaspis nigra; assembly: GCA_030264675.1. Classification (NCBI taxonomy): domain Eukaryota; kingdom Metazoa; phylum Arthropoda; class Insecta; order Coleoptera; family Staphylinidae; genus Anaulacaspis; species Anaulacaspis nigra. The sequence continues at coordinate 1,084 of JARJDV010009646.1, forward strand.
TAATTATTCTAGAATTGTCCATTATCGTAGGATTATAACCTAAATATTAATCTTCAGATAATTGAAGAGTATAAACAGATTATTTCAAGAGTGAATGAACATCCACGGTCGATTGAAGACATTTATGAAATTCGCGATTGGATGGAAACTGTGCCAATGAGTGTTCGTGGTTTTGACGATACAACACGACGCTTAAATTTTGAATATGAAATATTAGATAATTTCTGGTATAATTTACCACAGGATGACTTTGATCAAAAATGGGAGGCAGTAGGATGGCCAAACAAGATTAACAAAGCCATTGATGACGCGAATGAGAATTTAATTGAAGACACCGAAAAGTTTTTGAAGATACAAATCGTCGATGAAGCTAACCTTCAAGAGAAAATCGAAGCACTTATCGTGCAAGTGACAACAATGTATCAATTATCAGATGCTAGCAAAGTAATTTACGTAAACTTGTTTTTGGCTGTTGATCTTACTTTATATTTTTTAGTGTGCAGAAATTGCAGTTGATATGAAACGTGTGTGGAAAGTAATGAAAGAAGCTCAGGAACAAGGCCAGCTTTTGAATTCCCGGCAAAAATTATTCCTCCTCCCCGTAGTGCCCTTTGACGCATTAACTAAATTAATCAAGGAATTCGAACCGTATCAAAATATGTGGACGACTGCAGCAGGTTAACCGCATATGTCGTTAAAAAATCCAACATAAAATTGTAAATTTCCGTAGATTGGCTCACATGGCATGAAATATGGATGGACAATCCGCTCGTTATGATTGACGGCGAGGGAATTGATGTTCTCGTCGGAGATATGTACAAAACGATGCAAAAATCTATTCGTACATTTGCCGACTTTAAAGGCGTACAAAATGTCGCCATTGCAATTAAAGAGCAAATCGATCAATTTAAACCTCTGATTCCAATAATTCAAAGTTTGCGTAACGCGGGAATGCGTGAACGACATTGGGAGCAAATTCAGGAAGAATGCGGCTTGGACCTCACTTCGCAACCCAACCTCACATTCAAACAATGTCTAGATATGGGAATCGCAAAGTACACCGACAACGTTGTGCATTCTTCTGAACTTGCCTCGAAAGAATACGGAATTGAGAAGGCACTCGACAAGATGCAAGAGGATTGGGAGCATTGTAACCTAGAATTGACATTGTACAAAAAGAGCGGTACATTTATCATGAAAGTTGCCGATGATTATCAACAAATGCTCGACGATCATATCGTTCTCACTCAACAATTATCATTTAGCCCATTTAAAGCCGCTTTGGCCGATCGTATCGACGAATGGGACGAAACATTGCATGTGACCTATGACGTGATTGAAGAATGGATTGACGTTCAACGGCAATGGATGTACCTTGAGCCAATCTTTAGCTCAGATGATATAAGTAAACAATTACCGGTTGAAACGAAGAAATATTTATCCATGGAACGCTCCTGGAGACGTATTATGCGTTCGGCATATGACAAACCGAAGATCATTACGTTTTGTTCCGATCGAAAGCTGCTGGAGAGTTTGAAGGATGCCAATCACATTTTGGAAGTAGTCCAGAAAGGTTTAGCTGACTACTTGGAGATGAAACGATCAGTGTTTCCACGTTTGTACTTTCTTAGCGATGATGAACTCTTGGAAATTCTATCGCAGGCCCGTAATCCACTGGCTGTACAACCGCACCTTAGAAAATGCTTCGAGAGCATTGCGAAGGTAAATTTTCGTTTTATTTTGTTTGAACAGAATGTAAAAAGGTGAATTCTTTTAGCTTAAATTCGAAGATGATCTTAAAATTACGCAAATGTTTTCGGGCGAGGGTGAATGTGTCGATTTTGAAATGCCGCTGTATCCAACTGGCAACGTGGAGCAATGGATGCTCGTTGTCGAACAAAGAATGATGGAAACGATTCGCGCCATTCTTGGCAGAGCTCTGTTGACGGTGAAATCTGAGAATAGAGAAGTATGGGTATTGCGGTGGCCCGGCCAGGTGGTTATTGCAGGTTGCCAAACCTATTGGACAGCCGGTGTTGAAGACGCCATTAATGCAAACAATCTGGCTAATTTTTTCAAGCTCGTTCTTAAAAATGTAAGTTCTTCATTAGGATTTTATTTAAGAATTTTTTTAATCTTCGACACATAGGTACGCAAGATGTGTGATCTTAAAGCACTTGTTTCTTTGTAGCTGGATTCTTTAAGGAGCCTTGTCAAAGGTTCTCTAACCTTCCTGCAACGCGAAGTACTTTCGGCTTTGATTGTCATCGAGGTGCACGCCAGGGATGTAACTCAAACATTGGTGGATAATGCGGTGACAAATGTTAACGATTTCGATTGGATCAGTCAATTGAGATATTATTGGGTGAACGGGGAAATGAAAGTGCGCGCCGTCAATGCTGAATTCCAATATGGCTACGAATATCTTGGGAATAGTGGACGGCTAGTGATAACGCCACTTACTGATCGTTGCTATTTGACTCTCACTGGCGCATTGCATTTGAAATTTGGCGGTGCACCTGCTGGGCCTGCAGGGACAGGGAAAACGGAAACTACGAAAGATTTGGCAAAAGCTATGGCGATTCAATGTGTTGTCTTCAATTGTTCGGACCAATTGGATTTCATCTATATGGGCAAATTCTTCAAAGGGTTAGCAAGCTCTGGAGCGTGGGCATGCTTTGACGAGTTTAATCGAATCGATATCGAAGTGCTTTCCGTTATTGCACAGCAAATTATGACGATCCAGAAAGCACAGCAAGCGCGCATGGATCGGTTTATGTTTGAGGGTTCGGAGATTCCGTTGAAAGCTTCGGCGGCAGTTTTCATCACCATGAATCCTGGTTATGCAGGTCGCACAGAGTTGCCAGATAACTTGAAAGCCCTCTTCCGACCGGTGGCAATGATGGTGCCGAATTATACACTCATCGCTGAAATTTCATTATTTTCATTTGGATTCAGCAATGCGCGCCCGCTTGCCAATAAGATTACAACCACGTTCAAGTTGAGCTCGGAACAGTTGAGTACGCAGGATCACTACGATTTTGGAATGCGAGCGGTGAAAACTGTGATCGCCGTGGCTGGAAATCTTAAACGAGAAAAGCCGAAGATGGATGAACGACAAATTGTTCTTCGAGCAATTCGTGATGTTAATGTACCTAAATTTCTTAAGGATGACCTAAAACTTTTCAATGGTAACCTCACTTATTTTAAGTTCTACTCTTCTTAATCGCCATTTTAATTTAGGTATTGTGTCTGATCTCTTCCCGAAAATGGTTGAAGAAGTTGTTGATTATGGCGCATTGGAATTGTCGATTCGTTCGTGTTTGATTGCAGCAGGACTTGAAGATGTGAATGGTAATTATTTAATAATAGCTAGTAAATGTCATATCAAGTTTACGACATTGCAATATGTTTTATAGACTATGTCAAGAAGGTCATACAGCTCTACGAAACAACTGTCGTTCGCCATGGTCTGATGCTTGTTGGACCGACCGGTTCGGGCAAAACATGTGTAAGTCAAAAAAACAAAACATACAATTAAGTGCGACAATGTGTATAAATGCATATTAATTATCATAGACGGAGACTACAGCTAGATGAAACACGCTAGCGAAATGTTTGGGGTCAAAATAAGTTGCTTTCGTTTGTTTTTCGAGCGGTAGGAATAATTTGAAATTTGTAATCTTTAAATTGCTATAAGATGGATTCCAACCAGAGCACTATTTAATTTTGCTTCATTCTCATTGACCGTAATCGCGCAACAAGATTTGAAGAAATAAATGGGTACCCGATTAGAATTGACTCCGACTCAGCAATAAAATAAATGTTGGCTCAGGTTGAAACGCTTAGGTTTAAGCTAATCAAAATCAGACAAAAGTAAATGTCACCCAAAACTAACGCTTACATCTTAAAGTATGCTTTTTCCTTAGATCAATTTCAATTAAAATAGTCTAAAATTAATGTCAAAAACTTCCCACGACCATTTACGTATAGCATTCCCGCGAAAAGAGTTTTTCGCGTAAAAACCAGTTATGCATTAAGCGTTTATGTGCTTCTAGAGTTTGGTGTTTATACAACTGTATTAATTGGACATCTATCTGCGTTGAACATTAAATTTAGACGGACATGTTGATGTATGTTGGAAAATGTGCTGAAAGTCGCGTAGAGCACTTTTGCATTCGCCAAACGTTTGCTTTACTTACTCAACATATTTGTTTGAACTATGTGTACTATGCATAATGCACTTGAAACCCACGCGTTATTTTTATTCAGATGACTTTTTTCCTTCTCTCTATAGTTTACCTAATCATAAATGTGTTGTTTGTTTGCAGTTGAAACGTTTCGAATGCACTTTCGCTTCGCTTGTTTTCCGTGCGCTCGGAGGTGACATGATGAAAAAGCTGATTACTATATCAATAATGCATTAATGACAGGCTGGGCGTCAAATGATTGAATGTTGATTTGCGTACAACGCATACTCGAATGCCAGAATTCATAGCCGAGGCGCGGTCGTGCCTGTAGTTTTCCGCCTGCACGGGGAAAAATCGCTATTGCTGTGTATGCTGTGAACGACGAAGCCATTAATTCGCAAGCGTTGAAAGCCGGATGCTCCACTTGTCTATGCATTACAGTGTAAACTCTACTCAAAGTCGTGCAACATGTAGATTTTATGCGCGTTTTATGCGCACTCTTCGAGTGTTCATGTCGACGATGACACTGTAGGTGCTGATTGGCGGCACGGCGAGTTGCAAAACATTGATGCACAGCCATTTCGCAAAGCGCGTAAATTGCGCGATGCAAATGTATGCAGGGCTTTGCGGAATGTCGTACCACACACGGCGTACAGAAGGAAATTCACGCTGAAGTTGGCCTGATACAAAACGTAGAAGATTCGGTGCGCATAAATCAATTCCAGTGGTTGTTCCTCGTTCATGAGATCGTACGTGAAAGTCAGGAAGCGAGTGGTGTAACTGAAATCGGATCAAATAGTTTGAATAGTTGTAAACTCACGAACGCAAACCTTGGAATGTTTAATACTAGAAAGACTGTTGAAGTTAGCAAAATTAATTTTGTAATGTTGCATTGACTTCTATAGCGTCCATCGCGGAATACTAAAAGAGGATTAATAAATATAAACTGTGTGGTTCTAGGATAAGTGTAGAAGTTTCTAGCAGTTTAGATTTACCATAGCTATGTTGATCGCTCTGGTTTGAAATACCACGACTAATTCGCCGGTTGTTACGGTCCAACTGCAATTTGGTTTTGGAATATTTAGAATTAGGCTTTTAGATTTTATGTAATGTATTACTTTATGTTCAAATGATCTTGTCGAGATGCTACTCTCATCTTCAATGCGATTGGTGAAGATAGTTTCCTTGTGATTGTAAACCGCGCGTGCGATAAGTGTATTCAAAACTAAAATCACCACACTTGGTAGAATTAGTGTGAAAACTGTGTCCAAATAATTGATAATATTTGCGACATTTCTCATTTCGTTTTTGGGCATGCATAAACCTTTCTCATCGACGCCGAAAACCATGAAAATGTGCGCGCTTGTTATGCAGGATAAAAGTAGGATACATGCCGTGATGATTTTGGTCTTTCCGACCGTGCAGAGGAGCGGACGACGCAAGGGGTACGTGAGCGCAATGTATCGCTCGGTGGTGAATGCAACAATTAGCCAGACGCTCCAATTTGTGAAGAGGCACGCGGCGTAATTAACGAGCTGGCACGGCATGTGCATATTGTACACGTTGATGACATGATGAAATTCAAGCACGGTGATTAAAATCGCTAGCAAGTAGCCGGCGTCCGCGAGCGCCAAACTACCCAGATACCAACTGGATGAATGCTTGTTGAGATTTGTGCGGAAAAACACTAGCGACGTAAGCAAATTGCCCGGAACACCGAACGCAATGATTGCCGGCGTCACATACACGTTCAATGCGTCAATTAGCGGCATCGTGTGATTCGTTTGCAACATTGCACTGCCGCTCGCGTCGTCCTGGTTTCCGCACCGCATGAATATGCACGAGTGACTGAAGGGTTGCAACTGGCCGGCCGGCGTATTTATACGACTTTTAAATATCATCTACTGGTTGTTTAATAAACTTTGGTCCATTTTTTGCAGTGCTACGACACGTTGAAGCATGCAATGACTGAACTTGCGGCTAAAGACAGGCTGACCCCCGCTGGAACTCCTTTCGTGCCTGTTCATACTTTTGTGCTGAACCCGAAATCAATCACGATGGGGCAGTTGTATGGTGAGTTTGATATGCAAACACATGAATGGACGGATGGGATACTTCCATCGCTGGTGCGGATTGGGGTGGCGGATACGAGTGGCGATAAGAATTGGTATGTTTTCGATGGTCCTGTGGACGCCGTTTGGATTGAGAATATGAACTCGGTTCTAGACGACAATAAAAAGTTATGTCTGAGCAGTGGAGAGATTATTAAGTGCAGCGATACGCAAACAATGATTTTCGAGGTGGCAGACTTGGCCGTTGCCTCCCCAGCGACGGTGAGCCGATGTGGGATGGTTTATCTAGAACCAGGGGTTTTGGGATTGGAGCCGTACGTGAATTGTTGGATTAAGAAATTGCCAAGTTTGGCTTTGGAATTTAAAGATACGTTGATGAATTTGATCAATATTTACGTTCTGCCTGGCTTGGATTTCTTGAGGGCCAATTTAAGGGAAATTCTGGTTTCTATTGATTCAGCAATTATTACCAGTTTTCTTCATATGATGGATTTCCGATTGACACCCCTGACGGGAAAGGATAATAGACCGCCTCCTTCTGCTCCATTTCTAAAATTAATGCGTGCGTTTTTGGCAATTGCGGTTTAATTTGGATTAATTTATCGTTTGTTGATTATAGCGGAATTAATTGTTCCCTGGGTCATGTTTTCTCTAATTTGGTCAGTTGGCTGCACTTGTGATAATGATGGACGAATTAAATTTTCCGAATGGTTGAAACAAAAAATGGTTGAAAATAAACATAAACCATTGTTTCCGGAAAAAGGATTAGTTTATGATTATAGGTAATATTACTTCTTTTTGTTGAGTAAAGTAGATTTTATGTCAATTTTATTGATGAACTTAAGATTACATGATGGAGGATTTACTGATGCGACTGAGGATGGTGATCCAAAACCACCATCATGGCGGCACTGGATGGATAATGTTGAAGAATTTAAAATAAATGTTGATATGAAATATTCTGGTAATTTAACCTAATTGCAATAATCTTAATTGTACATTAAATTTATACTTGTTTAGATATTGAAATACCAACAATTGATAATGTGCGAAATGCGGAATTAATTGGAATTATTTTATTGAATGAGAGGAATGTCCTTTGCGTTGGCCCAACAGGCACTGGAAAAACATTGACAATTATTCGAAAATTATCGCAAAATATGCATAAGAAGTTTGTATGTGATTTTATCAATTTCTCGGCAAGGACTTCATCGAATCAAACTCAAGTAAAATATTTTGGTTGGGTTATATTTAACTTATTTAATTATTTATTTGACCGATTTTAGGATTTGATTGATTCGAAATTAGACCGCAGACGTAAAGGTGTTTTTGGCCCTCCTTTACTTAAGCGCCAAGTGTTCTTCATCGATGATTTTAATATGCCAGCTTTGGAAGTTTATGGCGCACAACCGCCGATTGAATTGATCAGACAGTGGATGGATTTTTCGGGATGGTACGATCGGAAAAACATTGGGGAATTTCGATACATTATTGATGTTAATTTTGCGGCTGCTATGGGCCCGCCGGGCGGTGGCAGGAATCCTGTAACTCAGAGATTATTACGTCACTTTCACTATATTACCTTTCTCGAGTTGGAGGATTACAGTAAAATGGAAATCTTTGGAAAGATTTTCGCGTTCTGGATTAAACGTACACAGTTTCCCAACTTTCATGGACCGATGTTGAACGCGTCGTTAATAATTTACAACACGATTCATAAAGAATTACTGCCAACACCTGCCAAAACTCATTATACTTTTAATCTACGTGATTTAAGTAAAGTATTCCAAGGAGTGTTAATGTTTGAGCCTGAGCAAGTCATGGTGAGTGTTAATTAACTTTGTGAAATGAATTTAAAAATAACCGAGAAATTCTTTTTCTTAGTCAATACCGCAAATAATTCGTTTGTGGTATCATGAAAACTCGAGAGTGTATCGAGACAGATTAGTAAATGACGAAGACCGAGAATGGTTTGATAATTTACTTAAGGAAAAGATTGAAAAATTCGGGTACAAGATTTCGGAATGTATTAATACGAATATTCTGCTCTATGGAGATTTCTTGGATGCGACTGATATTCCAAAATACATTCAGATTGAAGATTTTGATAACGTAATCAATATTATGCAATTATTACTATTAATCTTTAATCATTATTTCTTGTAGCTGCAAATGGTTTTATATAGGTATTTGGAAGATTTCAACCTCCAAACGACAAGTCCAATGCGACTTGTATTATTTTTAGATGCCATATCACATTTATGCAGAATATGCCGAATTATTAGACAACCGATGGGCAATGCACTCTTGCTAGGAATGGGGGGATCAGGTAAATAACTAGTTTAATTCAATAATTTTACTTATATTAACTGAACTTGTAGGTCGACAAAGTCTCACAAGACTTGCAGCATTCATGAATGAATTTGGATGTTTTCAAATCGAATTGACCAAGGCATACGGACCAACTGAATGGCGCGATGATGTTAAAAATCTCATGTTGAAAGCTGGCGTTGCACAACGTGAAACTGTATTTCTTTTCTCTGATACACAAATAAAGTCAGAATTGTTCCTTGAAGATTTAAACAATATACTGAACTCTGGCGATGTACCCAACTGTTATCCTCCGGAGGATTTGGATAAGATATATCAAGGCATGAAGGGAATTGTTACAGAGATGGGCATGGCTGCGACTAAATCCAATCTTTTCTCGGTGTACACCAAGATGGTGCGCATGAATCTACACACTGTTATTTCAATGAGGTAAAATGTTATTATATTTGTTTGTTGATTATGAAAAGCGCCGCCATTGTGTATGTAGAGCATGCGTGCGCTCATCAGCTGAACGAAATGGCCGATTTATATCAGGAAAACATGAGCGCGAATAGCTTTCGGAACCCACAATGCATATAACACAATAACTTAGCCGTTTTCTGGCCGAATCGTTGCCGACTCTTGGTTGCATCACACATGAGTGTTTAAAGAAACTCCTTCTTCAATCATTTTAAGCTAACCGAAAGGCACCCAGAAAACTTTTTACCAAAGCTAGCCCAACACTATTTTCGTATTATCTCAATATTTTATTAAAGAATGATATGACGCCGAAAACATAATTTTAATATATCACATATACGGTTTGTAACACTCATGCATACGCAGTTCACGCCGAGGTTGTAATTTGAAACCACAAACATTATCGATTAAACATTTCCGTCCCGAACGAAATGTCCGATTTGTATCAGGGCATCATGAAAGCGAATAGCCTTTGGGATCCATAATACGATACAACAACTTAGCAGCTTAAGACTACGCGTGCGCGTTTTGCGTTTACATGCTGACGAGTAAAATTTGTTCCAATAAACATTAGGAGAGTATGAAAGTGAGGGAGTCATCATTAAACTGAGACGATTGGTAGGAGTTTACTTAACGACCGTTTTTCGTTTCTGAGCGCCTAGTATTAAAACATAAAATGCCAACATAAATTGGCATTCAAAATAAAAAACTAATTAAAAAAAAAGTACGCTGTCAAATCAATCGCTAATCTGTGAGTCTCGTTCGGCTGAGTTGTATAAGGAGAACATGCGTTTAAGAATGTTCTAGGACGCAGCTTTGGGACGCAGTAAATGAGTGTATATAACAGGAACTCATGAATTATGAGGAAGTATCTTTCTTAGGTACAATCTACTTACTTACTCATATGTGTAGTTAGTTAGACATTGGGGTGTCGACTTAAGCTTTAATACCTGTAAATTTTCCGTCTAAAACAAGGAACATAATTCAATTAAGAAGTCCTTTTTCAAAGCGGACACAGTCAAGAAAGAGAAATAAATACGCCTAAATTAAATTTTTAAATACGTTTCGGCAACTCTGCGTCTTTTAACCCTCCAAGATTTTGGAGGTCACAATTTTGCGACATCTTATTATCTCTTCCTAGTTTTTGCCAACCTTTTCTAAGGATATATATATATATATAACCTACCTATTGGAATGCAATGTCTCTATCCTCGTCCGAATTTCGTAAAGTTTCATTGACATTATTGTTTGATGTTGTGAAGTCGCTGCAGCATCACGCCCAAGAGCAATAAATCAAATGTAATCAGACACCAACAAAACTCATAAAATTTTACGATGTCTAAAACGACCGTGTTGAAATGTCTGATTATACCAAGGATACATAAATAGAGAGGAGTAACTGAGTGAGCGTAAATGCTCAAACGCATGCATGTGTTCCTGATGAATATAACATATCTGAAAGCCCAAAAGAGAGCCGGCAATGCACAATGCCTTTTTGTTTGTGCCTTTTTGTTTACAGTACGGCTGCCAAGAAATTGTTGTTAGTTTGTTTATTGTTATTTTTCTTTCGTTTTTAAGTAACATTGTGAATGAGCGGTGGGTGCGCAGCTGCTTTGTAAAGTCACTATGATAGATAACCACAACTACTCGGCGTTTCTGCTCGCCTGATGAAAAATTTATAATTTGCCAATGTAAAATTTAAATGTCACTGCTTCCAGTGTAGGAGAAGGTTATCGATATGTCTAGCGTTCTTTGTCAGACCTATGCTTTACGCCATCTTAACATAAAACGGAACCAGGAGGGCTGTATACTTTTGCAAATTGCCATTTTTGCCCACCAAGGTTGTTAAACACGTCAGAATTTGTTTACATTTTTCGATAATCTATTTAAAAAACGTAGGTGCTTTGACCGTGAGCTATTATTTGTTTTCATTCCCATCCATTTTGTAATACAGGAATTAATTATGTCTAGGATTCTCAAAGTTTGAATCATCATTCTAAGAGTGAATCAACTAAAATTGAATTAAAAAAATATGGTAATGAATTTATATTTTATTATTAATTTTCTAGTCCTATTGGAGAAATTTTCCGAGCACGTTTACGTCAATTTCCAGCCCTTGTTAATTGCTGCACTATTGATTGGTTCTCACCATGGCCGGATACTGCATTACAAGTATTCAATAACTATGAAAAACATTGAATATTCTCTATAACATTTCAAATTTCAGTCGGTTGCTAATAAATATTTATCGGAAATTCAAGAACTTGATGTCAGCAACAAAGTTCTGGAAGGTATGGTTAAAGTATGCCAATATATGCACGCAAGTGTTGTAACGGCAAGTGATCAGTTCCTTAATGAATTATCACGTCATAATTATGTTACTCCGACGTGTTATCTGCAATTGTTATCCAGCTATTCGGATATGATGAGTAAGAAGAAGGGCGGATTGACTCAAGGTGTGGGTCGATTGAAAACTGGGTTGCATAAATTGCAAACGACTTCCGAAGAAGTTAAAGTGTTGCAAGAACAACTCAGGTTAATGAAACCTGCACTTGAAGTTGCTGCTAAAGATGCAGAGGTCATGATTAAACAAATTGCCGCTGATACGCTGATTGCGGAAGAAACGAAAGCGATTGTGGAGAAGGAAGAATTGGAAGCAACCAAGAAAGCACTGGAAACACAAGCGATTGCAGAAGATGCACAACGTGACTTGGAGGAAGCAATGCCTGCTTTGCTCGCAGCTGAAAAAAGTTTACAAGCACTGAATAAGAATGATATTTCCGAAGTGCGTGCAATGAAACGTCCACCTGTTGGTGTGATATTCGTCATTGAGAGTATTTGCATCGTTAAGGGTATAAAACCCGCAAAAATTCCCGGGAAGATGCCCGGCGAGAAGATATTGGATTATTGGGAACCTGGAGCTAAAATGCTTAGTGACCCCGGACTGTTCTTATCGTCGTTGATGAATTTCGATAAGGATTCAATCACTGAAGAAATGATCTCGAAATTAGACAAATACGTAAATGATGCGAGTTTCCAACCGGCTAAAATTATAAAAGTTTCCAAAGCTTGCACTTCCTTATGCATGTGGGTGCATGCAATGTATAAATATTACTTTGTTAACTTGGGGGTAGCTCCAAAGAAAGCGGCCTTGAAGCAAGCAAACGAAGAACTTGCAATTACCGAAAAGGCATTGGCAAAGGCGCGCGCGGAAATGAAGGAGGTAATGGATGGATTGGAGAAGTTGAATGTGCAGTTACAGACGAAGATGGACTTTAAAGCGGAAAAGGAAGCGAGCATTAATATGTGTCAGGAGAGAATGAATCGTGCTGTTCGCTTGATTACTGGATTGGCTGATGAACGAGTTCGCTGGATTCAGACAATTGAAAATATCGAAGCAAATACTGTGAATATTACTGGAGATATTTTGATATGTTCGGGAGCAGTAGCATACTTGACTCCATTTACGGATAAATATCGTAAGAACTTATTCACTGAGTGGTTGTCGCTGTTGAAGGAAGTGCATGTCCCTCATTCGGAAAAATGTGATCCAGTGTCTGTTTTGGGCGAGCCTGTTAAAATACGCTCATGGCAAATTGATGGATTGCCCAGGGATGCGCTGAGTACTGAGAATGCCGTTTTGGCTTCATTTTCAAAACGCTGGCCATTATTTATTGATCCGCAAGGACAAGCCAACAAATGGATTAAAAACATGGTAAGTAGCTTTGTAATAGATCTGTTCTATACAGTAGAAAAACGGATTTTTCCTGTTGCGTTATGAATGCCTTGTTAGATGTTTTGTCGAAAATTTTTTCAATCTAAAATTTATATAAATTACGGCATTTTTAAAACACGACTTGCAGTGGTCACGATAATTCCAAAATGTTTGTTAGTATATTCAATTATTTCGACGTTTTAACATGAGATGAAAATTAATTGTTAGTCTTGTTTTAACCCTTTGCACTCCGCGCGTTTTTCGA
>JARJDV010009667.1:0-10530 GCA_030264675.1 Anaulacaspis nigra
AACAATTTGAAGAGTTTTTTGCTTATATAATTACGAAGCTTTGGGTGTAACTTTTATTAAACAATATTTTATAGAAATAGACGGAAATTGCAATAAAGTGATAACAAGTTTCTTATCACTAAATGTGTGATAACCTTCGATCGCTATCCTTTTCTACATTATAAATTACACCAAATAAAAAATGAGAATGTGTTCTACAAATTTTATTTAAACATTTTACACCTTCTCACCCTTTGCGAGTACAAAATTAATTTAAAGTAGAAGAATTGCACAATTTTAATGCAAAAACGCATAAAATTTATTCTAAACGTGATATCTGAAAAAGTAATGAATCTATCTTCAAAATTCAAATTCCGTTATTTAATTCTTATCAATTTCTACCTGTTTGTTGAAAATTTTAAATAATTTTTTGCAAAGTAATTAAAGATTATATCACATTAAATTTATTAATTTGGAAATTAATCTAAATCATACGACAGGTAAATTACACATTTTAAGAAAAAAAATTTTATACCAATCAATAAAGTATTAGTTGTAGTATTTAAATTAAAAAGAATAATTCCGATACGACTGTTAGTTTGGCCGCAATTTAATGTCAAAGTTGAACAATTTTCTGGTCGGAAAGACCGTTAATATTTTAATTAACTTTGACAATTTATTTAACGGTCACAAAATTATCTTACAAGAAAACTACCTGTCTGTATCGAAAGACCAATTAACATAGATTATGATACTATTTTAAAATTTGACGCTCTATCAATATTTCCATGATATATTTACGATTCAAAATGTATAGTTTCCCCCAAAATTACCCGAAAAAAGGCAACCGCATGATTCAATCAAGAATTCTGAGCAATTGGCAATAAATTTTCCTCAAATGACTACTGTTCATCGCGTGCGAACCAATTACATTCCCCAAACACATGAAAGCATGAATGACACGAATTATATTATCGAATGAATGAAAACGCATTAGAATTCTATCAATGAGGTAATAATAGCAGCACTCCGGTGTGTGTTGTATGTACTTTTCCTCATTTTATCAGCCTGCGCACGCGCTTAATACATAAATGTTCCATTAATGTTTACTTTATCAATTGTTCGAAAAGCGTGCAGCACGCCGCGCGTCGATTAGAAAGACAATGCGCTCGAAATATTCGCTCAATGCGCGGCGCAACGGCACGCGGCGCGTTCGTTCATTCAACGCGAATCGCAATGATTTGTCAAGGCGGCCGCTTCATTCATGAAATTCGCCGCCGTGTTCGGCTGGCGGCGCACGTTCAATTCGCATCGTCGTCGCGTCGTCGTCGTCGTTGGACGCGTACATGTGTGTTATGAATGTAAGCACAAGTAACGTGGGGCAGAATCGAACGTGTTGCTCGCGCTCGCTCAACGACACGACGCAACGCGGCCGCTATTGGCGTTTTTGGGGGCTTCGCAACTTGCGGCGACCACGACGACGACGTCGACGCTCGAACCGTCCCAGTCACTGCAGTTGGCGCTCGCCTGAATTCACACTTGCGGCCAGTCGTAGTCGCGCATCGCTCGTTATTGCACGTGCTGGGCCTTGTTGTGTTATCACACCACATCCGTATCGTTTTTCGTGCGTGTCTCATATACCATAGTAATGCACCTTAATTAGCAAGTTGAATGTGATGATTATGCACTTTTTGTGCAATTCAGTTATTGACAATTGCATCATCGGTGATTCGATGGCATTAACAGCGCACACGAGCGGCGTACGACGGCAAGTGCATCGAGTGTAACCTATTCTTCCGCTTTGGCTGCGCTCATCCGTTTTGCCCGAATTAGCCGGACGCGAGTGCGTTTTCTTCGCGCGGCGCATTGATTTCCGCTGCAATTAGTTTTTCGTCTCTGGCTTCTATTGCGTAGGCTTCTCCTGCCTGTGCGCCTACCACCTCGCATCGCAGCGCAGCAGTGAGACGAATAATACACGCAGGGAAAGCCAACTGCTTGCAACAACATCAACATCATCAACGTTAGAGAAACCAACCGTCTCCGCGCGCAATAATGCATTCGTGTGGATGCGGTTGAGCGTTGGGTGTGTGTGTTTCGTCGCGCACACACTCGTACACCCGTTTCACATGCCACACGATCCCATTCAGTTTTTTTTCCTCGCTCGCGTCGGCACGCAGCGCGCCGAGAGAGTCGCGTAAGGCAAGAGCAGCGGGCCCAATACACACGGACATAACACCAGCAGCGCGACCCGACCGAGGATATGGTTAAATAAAACATGGCGACTGACGACATGAAAGTCCGTGTCGAGGAGCGCCTGAAAATCAAAATCGGTGAGTGCTGCACGCAAATCGCCCATGCACAATCCATACGCTTATCGAAAACCTCCACCCGGACGCAATTTTCACTCATTGTGTTTTGTCATCAGCCTCGTAACCTCAATTTCCGAACGGAGGCACACATACGCGCGATTGTTATTGTTATTGTGCTGCTCGCAATCGCCGAACGCGAATATTCGATCGGTGTTATTAAGGTGTGATTGGAATACGCGTTTTATGAATGATCGCACTTGTAGAATCTCTCTGTTCGTTTTAGGTTATGAGTGTGGATTGTTATGGTGCTGTGTTTTGACAACAAAGCTGCCATATTTGTTATGAACATGCTATGTGAATTTTGTCACTAAATTCAACTGTGCTTTTAGGAGAAGCAAAGAACCTGCAGTGCCGAAATGGCAATTCGATACACAGAGATGTGTACTGCACACTTTCACTGGACCAAGAAGAAATCTTTCGAACATCAACCATTGAGAAAACACTCAGGTGAGCAACTAGTTCAACCAATTCAACTATAAACTAATCGAATTGCTTTAATTGTAGCCCATTTTTTGGTGAGGAGTTTCAATTTGAAGTGCCCAGACTCTTTCGATATCTGTCAGTGTATGTTTATGATCGAGATAGACACTTGAAGCAGGACAAAGTCCTGGGCAAAGTGGCAATAAAACGTGAAGATCTCGCCAACTACAACAACAAGGACCATTGGTTCGCCATACGGCCAGTGGACGCCGACTCCGAGGTGCAGGGCAAAGCCAACATTGAGATTCACTTTGAGCAGGCAAAGAGCAGTCTGGGATGCAACTTTGCGCCCAACAAGCGATTGACAGTGCGCGTCATCGAATGCGTGGACCTAACGTTACGGAACGGCTCGTGCGATCCGTTTGTGCAAATGAATGTGGTGTACACGAACGGCAAGACGATGTGCAAACGAACTAAAGTGCGGAAAAAAACGGCATGTCCAGAGTTCGATGAGGTGTTTGTGTTTGAAAACTACGAGGAGAATCGTGATCGCGATGTGGTATGTCCGGAGAACGACCACGAGATCTGCGAGCTTCAGGTGTCCGTGTGGCACGACGGCATGGGTGGTGCCGTCTTCCTCGGAGAGGTGCGCGTACCGCTTCGAGGACTTCAGCAGCAGAACGCAGCGCCAAAGAATGCTTGGTAAATTGCATTTTAACCCCATACTCTTTCAAATAGGTCACACAGTGGCATTTAAATGTTAGGCGTGTAACATCCGCGCGGGCTCTAGTTCCGTTTCATCGTGCGGAAAACATTTCCATTATTTATGAATATGCCACAAGAAAATCATATTCAAACAAAAGTTTGAATTGCTACCAAAACTACCATTGTTAGCAGAGAGGTATTTACTGTTATTAGTCGCTTCATGGTCATAATATACACCTTAGATCTTATTGCAAACTATTCTTGAAGAATACAGGCATTGTTTTTACAAGAACTGACGCTTTCCCATGCAAAATCAGAGTACAAAAGCGATTTCGGAATGTTCGAAACGCAACAATGTCTTCTTGCGTTCGTAGGTTCGGCACCTGCCGGTTTAGAATTTCAGAATGCGAACACAATGAACTGGGTAATTACCCAACTCATTAAGCATATTTACGATTGTCGGGCTGGGGAAAACGCGTAAATAAATGTTATATGCCTTATGTCCGTTTACACTTTATTGCATACACACATTGTGCGTGTTTGCCAAGTTTGTTCTGCTGCTCGTCGATCAATTTTGTTTGTCGCCGCGATGCAAGGCGAGCGAATGAGCGTTGGTGTTTGGCGCACTCAATGATTGAGGATTTCAAATCATTTGCCTTTAATTTATACCATTAGCCTTGATTGCTCAATTGCGTATGTTAAGTTAATCATCGGCGCGCGAAATATCGATGGCAGACGTACAAATAGAACGATTGTTCAATGATCAATTGATGCGATCGCACAAACATGACACAGAATGTGTGCTTATTGTGCGCTTGTGATTCACGCCGAGGCTCCAACTCATGAATGAATCCAATCCGCACACCGTTTGGTGAATTGATGAGCGCGCGTGTTGCACCTCCAGCAAACGCTGCGATCCTTACTATATGCGCGCGATATTCTAATTGACGCGAATTGATTGTTTTCGTTCTAATTATAGCGGCTTACGGTGTGTGGGTTGGTCGAATAGGTGAATAGGTGATGAAAACTGGAAACGTGAGCTGCGTGGTATGCTATTACTTACTACACGGCAACTAGTTTTAGCTTTTTATCAGCAGCAGCAGCGCACTAATGAATGAATGAATGAACGGAACGACCGGCCGCGACCATAAATGAGTTATTTATCTATTTGACTTATTTGCTTATCGTTCGTGTTTTGCAGGTATTTTCTCCAACCTCGATCCAGTAAAAATAAGCCGAGTATTTCCTGTTCAACACCGCCTGGTACAAGATTATCAATAGACAATTCGCTCGGATCTCTAAGGCTACAAGTACAATATACTGCCGACCATGTATTCCCGTTCGAAGTGTATGCGCCGCTGCATCGGCTGCTCTTGAAGAGCATTCAGCAAAAGGTATCCTTCGATTCGCGTGTTTTTGATGCGGTATTAATTGATTTGTTGTAGCCAATAACGTCGAGCGCTGTTTATTTGCTGGGGGAGGTGGTTACGAGTAAGATGGACGTTGCCCAACCGCTCGTGCGAATTTTCATGCACCACAAGCAGATCGTTCCGTTGATTCGGGCGCTCGCCGATGCCGAAATCGCAAATCTAACGTAAGCGCCATTGTACGAGAGAGCGCAATTGTATTATTGTTGTTGATGCTAATTGCAGCGATCCGACGACGATATTCCGTGGGAACACCCTAGTTTCGAAGATGATGGATGAGGCGATGCGTATGATCGGCCTGCAGTACCTCCACAAGACGCTGCGGCCAATCCTCGAGCAGGTCTTCACCGAAAAGAAACCGTGCGAAATCGATCCGACGCGCGTACGCGATGCGAATACCATCCAGCAGAACTCTGCGAATCTGAAGAACTACGTGCAGAGCATCTTCAGGGCGATCACCGAGAGTGCTGTGCACTGTCCGGCGCTCATGTGTCAGATCTTTAATACGCTCAAGGAGTGTGCGGTGTGTTATTTCCCCGAGAACCGCGAGGTGCGCTACTCGGTTATATCGGGCTTCATCTTTCTGCGCTTCTTTGCGCCGGCTATTTTAGGACCAAGATTATTTGATTTGACTACCGAACAAATTGTGAGTATTACTACGCCGGCGTGCGCGCCGCCTCGACGGAGTCGATGAAAAATTGATTGATGACTCGCGTATGCTTACAGGATAAACAAACCAACCGGACGTTAACGCTAATGTCGAAAACCATACAATCGCTGAGCAATTTGGGAAGTTGTCGATCGACGCAGCAAGTATGCAAGGAGGAGTACATGGAGGTGATCTACAAGGAGTTCTGTACGGAGCGACACGTTCAGGCGGTGCGTCAATTTCTCGAGATCATTTCGGCCAATTCGAATGCGCACATTAAACCGGTGGATACGCCCGTTACGCTCAAAGAAGGGTAAGTGTGTGCATTTCCTGTACGGAATTGTAGGTTATCACTGGCAACGTTGAATAAATTGCTGTTATTTCGGTCGCAACACGAATAATCTTACTCTTTTTCGTTTGTTTCGCAAACAACTAACGTCATTTTCAAAGGGAGCTCCAAAGGTAAACGCATACGCGCGCTGCTGGCTGCGCTTTTACTCTAGGCATCTCTCATCGTCAATCAATCACGCTTTATTTGTTATCTCGTTTTATTCGTACAAGTGTAGAATTGTGTTGGACGAGTTAGACGTACAAAGTGTTACTTTACAGCCAAACTAAATTCACAACAGTTGTGTGTGTGCATATGTGCGTCAACCACCACCAAAACGTAATACATCATTTGTATATTGTTCATTGTCTATGAATGTTGTTCTTGCTAATATACTACTAGTGTGTACTTGGGAGATGTATATGATTTGTTGTTTTCGCTTGCAGTATCATGATAAAACGTGCACAGGGTAGAAAACGCTTCGGGCGCAAGAACTTCAAGCAGCGCTACTTCAAATTAACGACGCATGCTCTCAGCTACGCGAAGAACAAGGGCCGTGATCCCCTTTGGCAGATACCGCTCGCAAACATCTTGGCGGTGGAGCGGCTGCAAGAGCGCTCCTTCAAGATGCAAAATATGTTTCAAATCTTGCAACGCGAACGCGTGCTGTACGTCCAAGCGCCCAATTGCGTCGAGGCCAAAGAGTGGATCGATTTGCTGACGAAAATCGTCCAGACGAATAGCAACCGGCTGGAACGGTATCATCCTTGTGCATATATTGATGGCCAGTGGTTATGGTAAAGCAATTCCAACTATTTGATAATGCAATAAGTAGTAATTGATCTTATTTTGCAGTTGTAACGTGACGAATGTATCTGCCGAGGGCTGTGCGGAGGTGTCGACGAAGGATAGTAATAATTTGCACATGTCCCTGGATCCTGAACGGGATCTGCAGCGTATGCATGCCCTAGTGATAACGCATTTTGGGAGGTTGGATAACCTCCTGAGCAATGTGTGCATGTCGATGCAAGGCAACGTTCTGCCGTACATTGTCGACGCGAATGAATGCGTTCGTACCATTCAGAAGATGCAAGAGGTCGCGTGCGAAATCGAACAGAAACATCGGACGTATCAACGCACGCTGGTTCGTGATACCAAATACGGCAGCAAGTGAGTGTTTTTGGGACGCATGCGTTGACGCACGACTGATTGTTTATTGTTTCAGAGCTGCGCCCATCGGTGATGACAATTACTTGCAAGCGTCACGAATGAATTTGGATTCGTTTATGCGGACGGCGCGCAGGGAGGATCCGTAACGAAGGCGCTGAACGATAAGTACGAAGTATGAAACGATTACTTCATAGATAGCTAATTGTAAATGCGCTGCAAAAATGTAAGCATAGGACTCCCCTTTAAGACTGTGGATTATTGTTAGCAAACGAAACACCATTCTCTACTCTAAAATTCGATATAACGCAAATTCTAAATATTGGACGTATCTATATTTACTTAACAATTTTTCTATTGAGGATTCAAAACGCACGACTATGATACGAGACATGCTGCTGAATGCAAAGAAAGCTCGGGTTGAAAAGTAGGAAATGTAGAGAAAACGAGAGGAAAGAATTTTATAAATCTGTTTGCTCATGAATTCACTAAATATGAACGTACAATCAAACACACAATTAGTTCAATTACAAAATACTGATTTTTAAAAAAGCGAAACAAAGTACAAATGCATATTATATAAATATAAATGAATCTATGAAAATATTATACTAATACGTTTTTTTAGGTAATATATTGCAATTTTATGCAATGGTTTAGTAGTTGCGTAAACTCCATATTATATACATGTTATTTATTATATATTATATACGTTTACTGCATCAAAGATAACACGACAAATTCATGTTTGACGTCAAAATTCATCTTAAATATTTAAAGTGTGTCAGCCTGCAACAAATGTGATAATAGCGAATATGTATGTGTATTCATTCTTTTTTGTTTTTCATTTCATGAGAACAATGTATTAACGATTTGAAGATATTACTCATGCTATCTTTGACACAGTCGAAGACGTACATTTTAACGGAGGGAATAATACCATTGATAGAATGTTGGTTTTAATTCATAATTTATAGATAGGATAGACAAGCGCGACGGACGAGAGAACGAGACACGAGAGAATGCCCGTATGAAAATATTTAATAGGCAGATTATGATGAGCATTATTATATTGTATACACGATATAAATATATATATGAAATACTATTGAAACTAAAGCAATAACTAAAATAACAAAACATATTTTTGTATTATATTTGTTGTATTGTAAATAGGAGATTTTATTTGTTGAGTTTGAAGCCATCAGTACTGGGCATTTCGCGTATTTAGACAATTGTTCATGCAGTCTTCAAGAGAAAATGTATTTTGATTCTGAGCAACACGAAACGGTCGAAGCCATCAAATATAATTACACGTGTTCTTGCTAATCTGACAAATGAAGTAAAACACTGAAAACGAACCTCAGAGTTATAAATACAATTTGTTATTATTTAGTTTTGTATTTATGATTAACTAATTTAACGCAAATGGCTTTATTAATTCGAATATTCGGCGAACGGTTTTCGTTTTTATCATACTGACAAATTGTATTCAAAATTATATAAATATGTATGTATGTATGTATGCACGCACGCTCTTTTGTATACGTTTAAGATTTAATTTATTTTCTATACGCGTGAAACTAAGCAAACCATTTTTATTTAGTACACGCTACGAACTCATTGTAAAGTCTAAGTTCTGTATGTAAATTCAATAAGTAATATGTGTTTTATAGCAGGAATAACTTATGCATATATTATACATAATTGTTAATTACCGAACTAATTAATTGTTTGCAAACACACGCATGCACGCACATACACCATAATGTGCGGCTACTTTCGATTGATCGATTCTTCATTAACAACAATTGATTAATGATTAACGTTTAAGATGTATATTAGTGTATATTTTTATATTATCAATTGTTTGTATATGCATTTAATGCATTTTCTCATTAATTATTATTTTTATCAACGTAACTTATTATTTTTATTTTATATTATTAAATCATTCTTTTAATTAATGCATTATAAACGTTTTTTATATAAATGAGTGAAATGTCTTTGTTATTCAATTGACCTGTCTATTTTCATAGCGTGATTGATTGTTTAAAAGAATAATGAAAAACGAGTTCTTTGCTAATTGAATAGTAATTGTTTATAACAATGTCCATACGATTCTTATTACAATATTTACATTTTTTCTTGCGCAGTAACTTTGAAACTTATGAACTTCCGGTTATGAATGACAGCTAAGTTATATATTGATAACAAAAAACAGCTAATGACAATGAAAAACAATATAACCCTGTAAATTTTGCTTTTCTTATTATTTGGATGTGATTTGGATTAAGTGTTTCATAATGTAGAATTTAAGTCGTAAAATACCTGATTTACTTTCTGAGTTAACCTTAAAGTTGGATGCTTTTCGCGGCTTGCTTAGGTCGTGTGTAACGACTTAAAATATTTCCAAATATCTGTAATTTTTATGTAATAAACACGTCTCGAGTGCATTGTATATGTCAGTGTGAAAATATAAAAGATTATTATTTTGATTAAAATGGTAAGTACTGCGTATATTTGCGGTAAAATCAGTTATTTACAAAGATTGACATTGTATTTTCTTTAGATTACCAAATATTTCAAACCCATAAATCAAACAGAAAAACAACCTAAAGCTACAAAAGCCAAAAAGCTGGTTGTTATATCAAGTGATGAAGAAGAAGAGTCTACAAGCAGGAAAACTGATGTTATTCCAAATACACCAGGGTCCAATAAGAAGAACACCATCTCAAAGTTAGTCAAAGGCAAGGGTAAAAAGAAACAAGACTTGAAACCAGTGAATATTGAAAGTTTTCTAAGCACTAGTCCTGTAAAACAAAGCCCAATTGCAAAGAGCAGCAGGCAGAATAAGAAAGTAGAAGAAACAAAGAAAAGAGATGAGGCCTTTAAGCAGACCCTTGAAGAGTTGGACAACAGTGATATGGATGATATTGATATGGTGGATTTGGATAAAACTATTGATGAAGCAATGAAAGAAAATGAAGCTGTTACACCTAAAAAGGATAAAGCATCCACATCAACACCTAGCAGGAAAAGAAAAGCTGAACAGAGTTTAAATGAATCAGGCTTAGATCCTGATCAGGAACGTTATGAAAAGAGAAGATATTCAGCTATGCTTTATCAGCAATATAAAAACAGAGGAGGCCCTCCACAAAAAGGAGAAAAAGAAATGCCTGAAGGCAAGCCAGATTGTCTTAAAAATCTGTGTTTTATCAAAACTGGTATATTAGATTCATTAGATTCTGAAGATTTGGACACCATTGTTAAGAAACATGGTGGTAGAACAGTTAAGGCGATTTCACGAAAAGTTAATTATGTACTTGTTGGTGATGAACCAGGACCTTCAAAAGTTGAAAAAGCGCGTAGCTTTGGAATACCAGAAATCACTGAGAATCAGTTCCTTGATATGATTTTAACAAAATCTGGCAAAGCTGCTAAATATTGTACAAATGAGAATGGTGTATCAATAGAAGCATCCAC
>JARJDV010009672.1:0-12519 GCA_030264675.1 Anaulacaspis nigra
ATTATACCGAGCACACCTACCACCCCAATTAGTTATGAACGACATCACAGTGTGGAACAATTTGCTGAACCCGTAGTTGAATTCCCTGATGATGAAGAGGTAGAACATGAAAAACTCGCAGTAGTGTTTGTTAATTAATGAATACGTTATCAATTTTCTAGATATCAGAACCTCGGAGACCTGTTGCGCGGGAAATCATTAGCAGAGCAACGTCTTATGAATCGCGTCGACTTTCCGCGCCACAGATGACCATGACTATGGAGAACTTCAAATTGATCAGCGTATTAGGCCGTGGACACTTTGGCAAAGTTATTCTATCGCAGTATCGCAACACTGGCGAGTATTTTGCAATCAAGGCATTAAAGAAAGGAGACATCATTGCGCGCGACGAAGTCGAATCGCTACTATCCGAGAAGCGTATATTTGAAGTTGCGAATTCAATACGACATCCATTCCTTGTCAATCTATTTTCGTGCTTCCAAACGGATGCGCACGTTTGCTTCGTAATGGAATACGCAGCAGGTGGCGATTTAATGATGCATATTCATGCTGATGTTTTCACCGAGCCGAGAGCGGTCTTTTATGCGGCATGTGTGGTACTGGGTCTACAATTTTTACACGAGAATAAAATCATCTACCGAGATTTGAAACTCGATAATCTTCTTCTGGATACTGAGGGCTACGTAAAGATTGCAGATTTTGGTCTTTGCAAAGAAGGAATGGGATTCGGAGATCGCACAGGCACGTTCTGTGGAACTCCTGAATTTCTTGCTCCTGAAGTTCTAACGGAAACATCATACACAAGGGCAGTGGATTGGTGGGGTTTGGGAGTCTTAATTTTTGAGATGCTCGTGGGTGAATCACCCTTCCCTGGGGAAGACGAGGAGGAAGTATTTGATTCCATTGTCAATGAAGAAGTACGCTATCCGAGATTCCTCAGCCTGGAAGCAATTGCAATAATGAGACGAGTACGTTAATTTTAAGTCAGCGTTTAGTACATTTAATGGTATTTGTTGTATTTTAGTTATTGCGTAAGAACCCAGATCGTCGTTTGGGTTCCAGTGATAGAGACGCTGAAGACGTTCGAAAACAAGCATTTTTCCGCAGCATCCATTGGGAAGATTTGCTCCATAGAAAAGTGAAACCACCATTTGTTCCTGTGGTGGTATGTATAATCAATTTTTTTAAACATTATTTTATCCTTTGCCACTATTCACGTGGACTTTTTGCTAACGTGTTATTAAATCACAGGAATGCTTGGAAGATGTAAGTAACTTTGATGAAGAATTTACAAGTGAGAAACCTGCGCTGTCGCCTCCAAAAGAACCAAGACTTTTGACTGAGAAAGACCAACTACTATTTAAAGATTTTACCTACATGGCTGACTGGTGCTGACAAAGGCAAACAAAACAAATTCACAGAACAAACATTTACTTCTAAGAGAAGCATAGTCCCCCTGTATGTATGATTCAATTTGCAAAGTATAATAAGTTAGATGTATCTATCAACAATCACCAGCATTTTTGAATTTCTTATTTTATTTTTCATATCACGAACGAGCTAACAAATTTTTAAACATTTTAAAAACATAATTGCGATATTATAAACGATTTTAAGCGACTTGTACAATATGTTAACAATTACGAAGGAGAGTTTAATTTAAACACGTCATCGTTTTTAAGATCTCAAAACGCCTTTTTATTTTAAACTTCAGTTTATTAACAATGCTGGAAACCCTTAAATATGATGATATATTTATTCTCTTTACTCACCCACCGTTAATTAATCACACACTTGTTAGAGTAAATGAAAAGTGAAAAACATTTTTGTATTTAGTCACTTCAACACTTGTTATAGAACTGTTGATACAAACTCATTTTTAACAGCCCTCATCATCATCTACCCGTTCACTGAATAATCACGTATTTATAAAATCTAAGCGAAACTATAAACCATTGACATAACTTATCAACTATTTTATAAGTTGTGCGTACATATTTATACGCCAAGCATATATGCTCTTCCATATTTTCATATAATCGTAAAAGCAAGATATATAGTAGTAGCTGAATATATTCTAAATCTTTACACGTATATGTATCTTTTCTACGAATATATTTGAATCGTGTTTATGATAATGTAACATTAATGACACTTTTTCAAAGAATGTGATTGCAACTTTTGAGTGAATTCGCTTCGTCGATTGTTAGTTGGCAATGATTGCAAGCACTTGTTAAAACATTTCTATAAAGACTGCATGTATGTAATAATTAATATTATAACTGATTACAATAATATATGCCCTAAACTTTTGATATTCGCGGAAGGAAACGACTAACCTTAAAAAGGGATTGATTGATATGAGAATCATGTATCTATTTGAAACGCCATTGTACTTTTTATGCAAAATTAATTTAGATTTATTCTTGTCTTCTGAAAGTAGGTGAAGTACTCCTCTGTTCAGAACCATATTGTAAGTGCCTATATTGTTTCTGTAGTTTATATTTATTCACTTTACTTTATGTTAGAGACTCCAACAAACTATAACAAAAACTAGTGTAACTTACAATATTTTCATTATGGAATTAATGTCATTGTCCATTATTTGTTCTAGTGATGATACAACAGAACACTTGCATACATACATATTATAATAGTAATCAACATATTTATGTAAATATTTATCATATTTTTTGATGCTTTAATATATCAACAAAACTAAATAACAGAGTTCAATGCAATTCCTGATGACTACCCAAAGTTGATAAGAATTTAATCCAAACTTTTACTGCAACATGGTTGTTGATCATCTTTGTAGTTCTCTTTAATTTGATACATATTTAAAGGTACATTCAACATAGCAGCTTCATTCAAAGCGGGAATATTCTTCTCCAAAACTTTATCCCTCTTATTTCTAAGTTTATCAATTGATCTTTTCTTTTTCATACTTGGTGGTTCTCCAATGCCATTAGATATTTCATAAAAAACACATGTTGAGTCAGTTGAACATATTGCCAGATATACTCTAAAACCATTTAAATTATTTTCTTGGCATTAAGATAAACTATCTAAGAAAATACATACTTCTTAATCTCTTCATCACAGAGATAGGCATATTGTTGTAATGATTCAAAACTTAGTCCTTCAGAAAAAGGAATAGGGACAAAACAAAGCAATTCAGATGCCTTGTATTTTCTTCCAAAACAGCATGCTTTCTCTATAATACTATGGTAAGCAAATGTGACATCATAGTATTTCTTAACTAAAATTAGGGATGTTAATACCTAGAATAATATAAATAAACTAATACAAACCGTCAATTAATTCAAAGTAGAGTTGAGCACACATTGCTGCATTGTATTCACTACAACCAGATTTCTTGATTTCTGTAATCTAATCAATAAGGCATTGTTATTAATGTCCAACCACATTAATAAGTAATTTACATTACCACGTCGTTCATTATTAATTAAGAAACGAAATTTAAACAGTAAACAAAAGATTGAGGTTGGTAAACATGACTCTTTCAGATTTTACTCACCAGGTGGCTAAACACCTCCTGAAAATGAATAAAATTCAAATATTTAGTACGAAGTTCGCTTGTAGAGGACTTAAGGAGTTTTAATATGAAAAAAATTAAATTGATACTTATGTTAAGCGTAAATGAGTTAAAATTTATTAACTCAATCGATAGAAAATTATACGAATCAAATACATTATACTTTTTTAATTAGACAATTAGCAAATGGCAACAATATGTTATTAATCGTTATCATCTATTTTAGGTCCGTGTTCAGATTGTTCCGAAGGAGTTTTAGACAAGATAGGAACGGTTTGAGTATCGGTGAATGCACGCTCATTGATATTCGCAGAACCGGGAAAAAGACCAGCAGCAAAAAGTCGTAATAAAATCGGCGTACAATTAGTTTCCAATGAAACGCGACGACGAGCAAAATCATCAGGGGACGCAGAAGGATTCTCTTGAATCCATGCAAGGCCTTCATCCGTTTGTTGTTCCAGATAAGCAATATCATCAGCTGCAAGATGCTCTCTTGTTGCGCTCAACGATACCTACGAAACACAGCAACCCATTAAAATCACATTACACAATTCAACGTGTAATTACCAAGGTTTTAATTTGCGAAATATACTCTTCATACGAGCTCCTCCTCTCAGCCCTATCTCTAGCAATTGCATCCTGTACACGAAATTCTTCTCCTTCACGCACCATCCTCTCGATTTCTTCCTTACTCAGTCGGCCCTTATCATTCGTTATAACGATATTGTTGCGTGTACGCGACGCCACTTCGGTTGCGGTCACGTTAAGAATGCCATTCGAGTCAATATCGAATGAGACCTCAATCTGCAAACAGGTTACACATAATGTATCGAATCAAAGCAATGCCTTAATTAAATAGCAACTTGTGGTGCTCCTCTGGGCGCTGGCGGAATTCCAGTGAGTTCAAACTTTCCCAATAGATTGTTGTCCTTCGTTAAGGTTCGCTCGCCTTCAAAAATCTGTATGAGCACAACGCTTTGATTGTCGGCGAATGTGGAGAACAACTGTAACATGTGCGAATGAAAAACAAGTTTAAACTATTATAATAGCATTACTTTCGTTTCTCGACGCGGAATAGTTGAGTTGCGTTCGATGAGCACCGACATTACGCCGCCTACGGTCTCGATACCCAGTGAGAGCGGCGTCACGTCCAAGAGAAGCACATCTTTCACGACTTCTGAATTATCACCAGAAATGATAGCGGCCTGCACAGCGGCCCCGTAAGCTACCGCCTCATCGGGATTTATGCTTTTATTCAACGCCATTCCATTAAACATACGTACGAGCAGTTCCTGGACTTTTGGTATGCGCGTGGAGCCTCCAACAAGTACAATTTCCTGAATCTGCAAACCGCGCTTTGAATTGATTGCGGCAGTTTATATTTGCTACACATACTTGATCCTTGTTCAATTTCGCGTCGCGCATCGCTTTCTCCACCGGCGTTAGAGTTGCGCGAAAAATGTCCGAGCAAATCTCTTCGAATTTCGCGCGAGTCATAACAGTAAAAAAGTCAATGCCGTTAAACAGGGAATCAATTTCAATTGTCGCCTGGGTGTTGGACGAAAGCGATCGTTTTGCACGTTCGGCGGCAGTTTGCAGGCTGAAAATGAACATTGAACAAATCAGTTCATAAACATATTGGTTACGAAACGTCTCACCGTCTAATCGAGCGTTTGTTTTGCGTTAAATCCAACTTTGTTTTCTTGCGAAACTCGTCAACAAAGTATTGAACTAAACGGTTATCAATATCCTGCCCGCCAAGATGCGTATCCCCGGAAGTTGCCATCACTTCAAACACTCCTTCGAATAGGTTGAGGATCGACACGTCGAATGTACCGCCGCCCATGTCGAATATCAGCACGTTTTTTTCGGGATCGCCCTGGAATTTCATTTATTTACTACTAGCAATGTATTAAAACATTGGCGCAAGACGGCGCATTACAATTTTATCCAATCCGTACGCGATTGCAGCCGCAGTCGGTTCGTTAATAATTCTCTGTACGTCGAAGCCGGCAATCATGCCGGCGTCTTTGGTCGCTTGCCGCTGCGAGTCATTGAAGTATGCAGGAACTGTGACTACTGCATTGCTCACAGAACAACCGAGATGCGCTTCGGCGATCTGCTTCATCTTGCCTAGCACCATCGATGAGATTTCCTCGGGAAAAAAGCGTCGCGTCTCTCCACGGTACTGCACTTCGAACTTTGGTCTGCCGTCCTCGCTAACAATGGTAAAGGGCCACAGTTTCATGTCGCTCTGTATTATCGGATCGTCAAAGCGTCGTCCGATTAATCTCTTTGCATCTATTCACAAATTCTTTATTAGAAGGGAAGTACAACACGAGCAATGCGACTAACGTACCATAGATTGTGTTGGCTGGATTTGCGGCAACTTGCATTTTGGCAGCCTCGCCAATCAAACGTTCCGACTCATTAAAAGCAACATATGAGGGGGTTGTGCGATTTCCCTGGTCGTTGGGGATTATATCGACCTTGCCATAGCGAAAAACACCAACGCACGAGTACGTGGTGCCTAGATCTATACCGATGGCTTTTCGTGAAGGCTCATGCGATGAAGATGTTGCCATTTGCTAGTCACTAATTAATTTTGATAAACCCAAACGAAGACATGAGATCAAGATGAATATCTCATGATGATTTTTGCCATTCTGTTTTATTATTCTTCACTGACATAAGCAATGTCAATGTGACTAGTTTAAGGTTAACATCAGTTAACATGTTGACTTTAGTATTCTCTGGAACAAAGTGGCTGTAATTAGAAATTACACATTATGGTGTGGTAGCTTTTAAATGTGTATTCAATTACTATTCATATTCGACTCGTTTTTATTATAGGTGCACATTTAGCCTAAAGTGCTATCACCGAGTGAATCTGGCGAACACAAAGGTAATGAACACGTTTAAAAAAAAGAATACAACCGGGGTCCCCTTTCCGTATTTTTTTCACGGTGTTTTTGTACGCAGTCCGCATTTAGGCAAACAGCGTTTTGCATGAAAATAATCAGTAGCAAGGCAAAAACAATCAGTGCGCTTGTTCGTTTTGAATATTGTTTCGTTTGATGTGCGCTCATTCGCAAATTTTAATTCGTTTATTAATTATGCTTTGAACCCAAATTCACACATGTATTTACCTTTCACTTCCTGAAAAACGAAAATATAACCACTCTTTCTGTGAAAAAACAGCACAGTATTTGCAAGCATGTTCAAATTATTTATAGTATTAACCTCATTTTCAACATAAACTTTACAAAACTAGCGAATGATATCAGAACGCTACAACCGGAACACGTAAAGACAATGAACTAATTGTTATTGCGCACCCCAAGCTGCACATGCATCATAATGCAAGGTGAATGTCGGTTACATATCGGTTACGCGTTAATGGGTATCCGTAAATAATTAACATTTTTTAAGTAATAATCAAAGTGTAATTAGAAAATAATTCGTAATAGTTGCTTATTCATTAGGTTAGACCAGTGCAGTACGAATGCGAATCAAAATGGATTTCAGTGTTAAAACTTTACCAAATCTTATAGCTTGTGAACGAGAGTGGGTTACACCAACAAGCTTGGATTATCTTCAATACGGAATATCCTCCACGTCCAAGGAATGAACAATCTTCAGCTATAAGG
This sequence comes from Anaulacaspis nigra, assembly GCA_030264675.1. NCBI lineage: Eukaryota > Metazoa > Arthropoda > Insecta > Coleoptera > Staphylinidae > Anaulacaspis > Anaulacaspis nigra. Next base: position 7,210 of record JARJDV010009672.1, read on the forward strand.
TGAGTTCAAACTTTATTACATTTGCGCAAGCAGTCAGTCCAACATGCATGCCATTCCTGACATTTTGGTTGGACGGCATCATAACCTATATCTGCAATGCAATACGACGTTACAATATGGCGGACTAGAACAGGAGAATGCTTGTTGCATCATGAATATTCTAGAAATTTTATAAATTTACCACATGTGAATATTGCTGTACGGTGTTACTTGGAATGATTATGTCAGCAACATGCAAGTACATGGAGAGAAGGCAGACACAGCATTTCGTCCAGCTACTACCCTATTTATACTAATTAACCTCAATTAGGCTGCGTGGAAGTTTCAAGGCTAGCTTTCCCTCACGCTGGATGCTGAAAACTGCGGGCCCGCTGAAGGCCCGTGTTATTTTTTACCATTTTAGGGGCATGCATTAAGCATTAAGTCATTTGTAGCCCGCGCTGTTTGTACTCGCGGCCGCCTCCAATGAAGAATGCATGACTAAGCTGAATACACGGCTTTAGGATGCGGTACCCTTCGTCAAAATGTTTGCGTTCATTATGGGCTTTCACCATTTAACGATGTTTTTCATCGCAAAAACACGGAGCTAGCTGGGCTGGCTGGGGATCGGTACATTCATTCCATGAAGAAATTCAAATTTCATTGTTTTACAACATTGCCAACCACATCTCATTAAAGCACAACCAGAAGTGCTTCTGCACATGGATTTGATTTACAGCCGCCGAATGCGAGTAATTTAAAGAAATTATTTCTTCTCGCCTGCGACAAGCACACATGCGACACTTTTGAACGGCTACAAAGAGAGAGAATTCGTCGAATAAACAACGCTCGCTAGCGCCTTGAGTATTTTACTTTTTTCTCACCGAATGTGTTGCGTGAACACCATGAACGCTATGCAAACAAATCAAGTAAATTTCGTCGTTCACTACGTGCAGAAGCCCTGCCAAGCATCCAGCCAGCGAATTTCTTATTTGCTTCCTTTTCGGCTCGTAAGTCAAATGCGAATAACGCGGCGTCACATACGAATGCAAATGGCAAATCGGTGGAGAAATCGATGGCGTGAAATTCACGGTACATAGCACCAAGGCATAGCGCCGAAAAACGTGACGGTTCCTCGTCGCTCACAGCGTAAAAAACATTGCCTCTCCTTTATTTGCACGGCAGATGATGGTACTTTATAAAATCGAAATTGACGCAGAACTTTCTTACACACGGTTTTATCGCTTAAATTTTCCAAATTCAATCATTGCCACGGCCAGACCAGCAGCCATAGCAGTAGCAAAGCAGACTGACTGATGTTTGCACAACATCATCAATAGTGTGCGTGCAGAGTTGCTTTTTTGTTTTCTTGGCGGGAAGTTGCACCCTAGTTTATGAAATGGTACCGTTCAGGGAGAGGTCGCTACGCGTTGCGTAATGAAGTGGTGACAAATATGAGCAAAAATGCACCTTATATTGAATAGCTGTAAAGAACGAAATGACAGTGAGAAAGCGCCGCCTAATATACGTCAGTCTGTGAAAAATTACGCAAAGTGTTCGAAAACGATAACAAATTGGCTAATGCCTGCTATCTGCTCGCCGAAGACGAATTGAACGGCTCGATATTCTTCTTGAGCTGCCACCGCCGCCGGCGGCGCAGATGAGGGGGGCCGCGACAGAGCAATGTTTCTTTCGTCTCGCGTTTGTGTGCGCTTACGCGCGGCCCGTCAGCGTGAGCGATTCTGACATTTTTTTTGCGAGTTTAATGCCCGCCAATTCCGCGAGCAAACTTTAAAAAGTTGCCAATTTCCCTAAGCAGATTGCGCGCATTACCTGCTGCTCGCGGTCGTCATAAAAGTGCGCTCCATCACGGAGCGCGCGGCCGCAGCGAGCTTGAGTAAAAATGCCCCTTGATTGATGCCGGCGCGTTTATATCACTCTAAACTTCATGAAGTTATTTGCGCTTCGTTGGCACTCGGCAGTTTCGCATTGAGTCGACTTGATTCGCGCTCGTTTATTCGGGGCGCGTTCGCGTAATCTTTGTATCTCTCGGTTCGTTTCGCCGCTGGCGTTGCGCACAAACTTTGCATTCGGCGCAAGTGATGACACACCGACCAACCGACCGCGTGCACTATCATTTATAATGAGTGAGTTTTTCCTAATACACGCATTCATCTGACTTTAGTCATGTAATCATAATTAATACTCGTTATTATTAACCTTGCAAAATTCAAACTTAGTCATCGTGTCTACTTAGTTTTCCGATTGTTTCTTAAATATTTTCAAACATGCAATTGTTTGTCGGAATTAACGCGAAACATGTGAATCACTCGAAGGTTTTTTTCCATTGTGAATTGTTTCGAGACAATTTTTTTGTATGCGCGCGCGAATGTGTCTTTAGCGTATTCCCGAGTGGATAACAAACGACAAAGGCACTTGAAAATTGCATTAATTGCAAGTGCACTTCGAAGCCGAGCTTCTTGCGTTGTTGCACAGACGCCAGCAATAATTACGGACACTCTGGCAGTCTGGCAAGGATTTGGCCTGTCGGCAGCGGCGACGGTTTCGCCGATTTCAAGTCATGGCACATGGGGGATGAGATGTCGGAGCGCATTAGGCATTTCTGGCCGCCTCCGCACGTACTTACTGCAATATGCGTCTCACTCGCTCGTTCTCATTCTTTGAGCCGTAATGATACACCCCGTCGCGCGTCGGTCGGCGTGTTGGCGTTGCGGTTACCGCCACGATGTTGTTCGCTTAAGGTAATATTAGCCCCGTGCGTGCCATTCTCGTTATTATTATACAGACGTTTAAGAAGCGAGACATTGACTTCCAAACTACTTATGCACTCGCATAATAAATTTTACGACTTTTTCGTTCAATGGATTGATTCGCTAATTACCTTCGCACCGGAATCGCATAAGTGAGATAAATTAATTAGGAAATTACGAAAAGCGTCACGTCTCGCGTTGTGTGTCGAACGCTTTTGCAATTGCGCTATGGCTGAATGAGGGGGATAGGGGGTGGATGACGAAAAGCGCCGGGGGTTGGTAAATTACATCTGTGCTGAAGACATAAGCAATGCGTGCTGATGTGCGGCGTTCATTACAAGCCAAGATTACATAACTAAAAGCTATTTATCTGCGGGCGATTCTCATGAATAATTGATGCGTGGTACGCGCAAAGATTTTTTTCGTATGACCCAAATGAAATTCTTATAACAAAATACGGCACTGTATGAGAGGAATAGACACACACACACACACACACGCGCACACATTTTACATTCCGCATGAGTGTCGCATTGTTTTAATGAAGATATCGTCGCTGGTTCTAATTCGATGAACGTAACAATACACGCTTGATTAACGCGCAAGCGACAGCGGCAGCGGCGGTGCAGTAATGGCGAAAACACATTTTGTAAATGAAATGAAATGATGAAATTCTTGTTTCGAGACGCGACACGAAATAATAGCATAAATTAATAATGAAACAAATTGTATTCAATGCATGTTACACACAAATATTTACCTTAACGTGCCTCTCTTGCAACGAATAGCAAGAGGTATTATTTCGACACACGGTGCAGAGAGGAAATTTCGTTTACGTTTCCATTTAGTCTGCGGCCGAAAAATGTAAGTATTCGTAATCAATTAAGTAAGCCATTGTGTTTTGCGGCTGTAATGAACTAATTTAAATACGCGAGCAACGCTTATTATGCACACTGAAAATTTCGAATACGGATTAAGCATAGTTTGACAAGTTTCGCTCGCGCGTTTTGCCGAAACGGCGCGAAACTTTAAGACATTAATCCGCGAGCGAACGCGACAAACTTGATAGCCAACAACAAGCACGCGGCGGCGGCAGCGGCAGCAGCGGCGACGGGATGGTTTTCTCGCGTTGAGAGAGGGCATCAATACCCTTATTCCACGCTACCGCACGCCGCCGCTCGACGATGAGAAGATCCTAATACATTTCGGCGTCTCCTGATTGTAATTACCAGCGCCCTTCGTCACTATGCTGTGCATCGCACGCGTAATGGCGTTATTGGTACGCACACGTATCGCGTACGTGTGCAGTCAATCAAGTTTACCGTACGCACACGTATGCATGCAAGCAGGCGTGAGGGGGAGGCGGGGGTGGAGTGTGTCTCATAAGTGTGGAAAAGCGTGTCGAAGCGTATTTCTCGGTCGCTGCCACCAGCGCCCGCGCACGCCGCCGTCCATATTCCGATGCGTGTAAGTAAGTTAGTCCTGCCACGAGCGTTCGAAATACGGTTTCGATATAATTCTAGGGGAAGAGGGTATGACACCATCACCGCCGGCAAAGACGACAATCCAACTTGAATTCAACTCGCTAATTCGTCCCCTAACACCCCCCGATACCTCTCGGAAAGTATCTATCCGGTTATAATAATAATTCAATCAATTCCGACTTATTTAGGCGCAAACCGCTCCCGCTCGCGTTTTGAACGCACGCGTGTAATTTTATTAGTTTACAAACCAGGGAATTAAATTATAATTAATTGATGATATTCATGCGCGTGCTCGTTCGGTTATCTATACTACTTCGATTTTTTTGCACCTCTTGTTTGGAGGTTAAATAAACATATAGGGGTTCGAAGTGTGGCACGCAAAAGGCGCAAGGGCATTTAATTGAAAATTATACGCGTGCATGAATAGAGGTGTATTGCTTGTGCACAACCAATCACCACACCACAATAATGCGATGCAAAGATGAAGGAGAGTGAGTGTAAGTGAAGGGAAAAAAAGGGCATGCAATAGCAATGCACTTGTGCGTCTCTCGTTCATTCATTGCCCTGTTTGCGCGCTCTCGCAAGTGCACGTCTCTTCATTCAAACTACTCATTTCGTTCAAGGGGTTGTTGCTATTGTGCATCGGGAGGGATGAAGAAAAATAACGCACTTGTGGCATGAATGAATAAATCAAATATGTGGCTAATAATTTACGAATAACTTGCGGCTCATAAATGCGGGCGCGCGCGGCTCTTCATGTTTAATTAATGTTTAAGCTGATTGTGTAACAATAGGCTATAAACAAATAGGATCGGTTTGTGCGCGTTAGGTAATTAATTAATAACTAATTGGATTCGTTTGTCATTGGCGGTGGAATTAATTTCTTGACGGGCGCGAAAGAACGCTAATTATGATCGAAGGTATTCAAATGATGATTTTGCGAATTAAACGCGGACATGTATGTTATTATTGCCTTTGGGGTCGATGGTGTTGCGCGTCGGCGAGCGATGAGACGAAGAGCAGCAGCAGCAGCAGCAGCAAGCAAGCAGCATGCCGCCGCGCACTCGCATATCGCG
>JARJDV010009676.1:0-89461 GCA_030264675.1 Anaulacaspis nigra
GTGCGAGTGGCCCGTACGGCACCCTCCCCAGCTCTAAGCCTCCTGCGGAACCACCAAGTTAAGGTTAACTTAAGTTTAGTTTTTTTTTTCTTAACGTTAAATTTAAGAATATTTACATGTCCTGAGATAACTGACTACAGTAATTTGTAATTTTTACGTCTTTATTTCGTTCACTTTTGAGAAAATTGCTTGTTTGTGTTTTTCTGCCGTGTTATTTTCAATGTAACATTCTAGCGTGGGAAGAACTGCACTATACAATAATAGACCACGTGAATCCAATATGACACAATATACATTGAATTAAATTTATAACTATGTAATACATAAATAGATAAAGTTAAAATGATATAAAGTATGTATCTATAATCTTGAATAAAAAATAATTTTCAGCGAACATTTTAAGCCATGATTACAAGGAAGAAAAAGTAACAACCGATTTCGTCGGAATTTAAATGTATACAACCAACAATGTTTATCCATTTACAATGTCGCATATATTTTAAATAAGCTGAAGTATAATTCGATCCTAGTTGGCTTGCATCTGTCACTAAAGCCATTTAATTTGTTTATGCATTTTTGGCAATATAGCGTATAATTATATTACCGTAATCTACCCATCTCCATCAAGATTTGACTGGCGTATTTGCGCCATATTTGTTTTGTGTTTAAACATATTCTCCTGGTAGTTTTCGATAAAGTTCCCTTATCAATATTCTTCAGGAAATATAGTTCCTTGACTCTGAGTAATAAGTGATAATAAGGTTGGTGCGTGGAGTATTTTCGTAAGAATTTGCAGTCTGGGTTATGTGCAATCCGTTTGTAACAGTTATTAAGGAGTAAGCCTCATTGTCGCGTGTTTAAAAGTCAATTAATATGTTGCATAACCTCTTGTAAAGCCGACAAATTCTATGGTTCACGTTAGAAAGTATATCGAGCACCACCCGCGTGAAAGAAGCTTCATTTAAATAAGTAAGCAATTTTTATCGCCACTTGGTTTTGTTTATGACGGCGAGGAACGAAGTGCAATTGTAAACAATCACACTATTATTTCAGAAATACGTCAGCATAAGCGAAACCACGAAGAAGATAAGAGTTGTATAAACAGGAATTTGTTACAAGTGATTATTCTGCATGCAAGAGAAAACAGTAAGTAAGCAAGAACACAGCTTATTGACTTTCCGGCGCCATTAACCTCAAAATAGTTGCAGTCTTTGGGGCAGTGTCCATCTCAGCACAAATATAATATAGTTGGCATTTATACAAAATATTAACAATGGCAAATGAAAGTACTGGAAGTTTAATATTTCCAAAATGGCAGATTGCAATTGCTATAGGAGCAACTGCATCCTTAGGCTTAGGGTATTGGTATTTGCGGCAGCACTCCACTGATAGAAAGGGGCTCATAAGCAAAGTTAATTCAATGTCCATTGATGATGTGAGTCAGGGCCAAGAGAAGAATAAAAAGCCAGAAACTCCACTTGAAAAAGCCCAACGGCTAAAGGCAGAAGGTAAGGTTTGAAATTTTAAAATACAATCTTATTATATGCATGTTTGCTGATCTATCTAGGAAATGGGTTCTTCAAAAAGGGGAAATATGAAGATGCCATTAGCATGTATCAAAAAGCTATTGACGCCTGTCCAGCAGGTAACAGTACTGATCTTTCTACATTTTATCAAAACAAAGCTGCTGCCAATGAACAATTGAAGAGGTGGTCTCAGGTTGTTGAAGATTGTACAAAAGCACTAGAACTAAATGAGAAGTATGAAAAAGCGTTATATCGGCGGGCAAAAGCCTATGAAATTCAAGGAGAATTAGAAAAGTGCCTTGAGGATATTACAGCTGTTTGTCTTATTCAAGGATTTCAGACCCAGACAAGCTTACAAATGGCTGACCGCATCTTAAAGGAGCTTGGAAAGAAACACGCGGCGGAAGCCATGAAAACAAAAAAGCCAGTGTTAACGAGCAAACAATATATAAAAACATTCATGATGTCTTTCTCTGATGATCCAGTTTACAAATTTTTAATGAGCGAACAAACTCTGAACGGCACCGACGAAATTAAGGGTTTTATGGCTGCTAAACAGTACTTCAGGAGTGGCGAATTTGAAAAAATTATTCCCGCGTGCACTGAAGAAATTGAATCAAGTGAATCTGAAGGCGGATATTTCTTTGAAGCATTATCGTTGCGGGCTGTATTTTATCTGCTTTGTGGATGCCTGAAGGAGAGCATGAATGATATGAACACCATCATTGATAGCGATGCGGTAAATGTGAAAATTAAAGTGAATACACTTATTAAACGCGCCTCACTCAACATGCAAGTCGGTGAAATGGAAAGTTGCATGGCTGATTTTAAAACTGCTGCTGAGCTTGGTCCAGATATTGCTGATGTTTTCCATCATCGTGGGCAGATTTATTTGCTTATGGAGCACACGCATGAGGCGCGCCAAGATTTCGATAAAGCTGTTAAACTTAATCCAGACTTTGAAATTGCAGTGGTGCAAAAATATTACGCGGATTACAGGCATGCCTTTGCGACGCAAAATATCGAAGCACTTATGGAAAATATGGAAGATTTCCGTAGTGCAACTGTTAAATTTAGTCACTTTTCAGAGGCGTTTGTGCTATTTGGCCAGGTAATTGTTTATAGTTATTTGGGCATTGCAGATTTACTAATATTTTACGGTCATTTCTAGGTGCTAGCTGAACGTCAAGACTTTGAAGAAGCTGACAAGATGTACGCGAAAGCAATGGAAGTTGACTCAGAAAATGCAACAATTCTGGTCCATCGCGGATTGTTGGAGTTACAATGGCACGGTAACGTCGAGAAAGGAGTGGAATACATGAAGAAAGCAATTAAATTAGACGATAGATGTGGATTTGCATTTGAAACATTAGCAACGGTTGAAGTACAAAGGTGAGCGAGGATTTTAATATTTTGTGTTTCATATCATCGTTACGCAGTGATCATCAAGGACTTTATTAAATTCAAATTTAATGTTTCAGGGGTAATTTGGTCTTGGCCGTGGATTTATTTAATAAGGCAATTGAATTAGCACGTACTGAGATTGAAATGACTCATTTGTTTTCGTTGCGTGATGCAGCAGTTGCTCAATTAAAAGTGTGCACCCGACTAAATATTGGACCTACGTTGCAATCGCAACAATAAAATTTGGCACACAACCACGCATTTTAGTTCGTTTTTTATTGATTACGTATTTTAAAAACGCCACTAAAGACAACAGCATGCACGGTCATGTAAACTGGAGTCATCTTGAAATTTAATATGGCTTTAGGTTGTAAAATCCAAATTAATATATGTACACTTATATTACAACGATTCTATTACAATAATTTTTCGCGTCTTAGCTTAGGCTAGCTTTTGCCGTGTACTGGGCAAGGTATGTTAATAAGTTTATATTTGTTAAGCGTTCTTCGTTATTAATTTGGTATTAGCCACTTATTGATGAAGCTGGTCAGAATTACAAAGGAAGTATCCAAATCATGTAAAAACACGCATTTATATAATTAATTCTAGATTCCTAAGGTTACTACTATGCAGAGTATTTTATGAACAAATGTGTTCAATATTAAGTCAGGAGCTAATTTCACAAAAATAGTAATACTATTTCAGTGTGACGTGGAATTGAGTTTATCTTTATGCTGGAATATCATTACTCTTGTTCTAAGTTATATTTTTAGTGAAACTAGAATGTACATAATTTTGAACATACTTTGGTAAAGTGCGCAAATATTGTTTAATTTGATATCTATTCGATAATTTCCTAATGTAATAAATACAGGTTTTCATTCCAATAAGTTGGAAGTAAAGTTGTAGGGAAATTATTGCAATACATGAGGAATTAAACACTATTTGCACACGTGATATTGCAAAAAAATAATATTAGACTATGTTTCATTCCAAAATTCGTATGTTTGCGCTCACTTTGTATATTAAAAACTAGTAAATTTGCTGATTATAAAAACGTATAATAATGATTGATTTAGGTGAAATATCAATAAAGTTATTCGTTTGTTAAATAAACTGAAACTTTTTTAGAATGAAGGTAGAACAAGGTATTTAATGATACAGGCCAAATTTTGACTCGGATATAGCAGTTTAAAGATAGGGTGGATTGGACTTTTCTTCCAAGGTAAATTATATGAAGTAAATAAAATATAAATTCGTATAGGTTTGTTTATGTATTTTATAATAATTACAATTAGGATAACATCACACTTATGGATTACTGAAATATGAAAATGAAACATACTCTAAAACATTGCAATCAAATCGTTCGCCAATTAGCGATAATAAATAATACGGCATTTAATGCATGAGTTTCCTCATATTTAATTTAGTGCGTATAATAAACTCTATAATATAATGTCTTCGATCGCCAAAGGGAATAGGAATTATCAAATTTCAATAAATAAACACCTTGCCCAGGATACTTGTGTGAACCAGCATAGACCTCATTTTGGCAATCGCGACGAAATACTGGTACGATTTCGGTCAGTAATGACTTATTAACATTGCCATTATGCATGTTAAAAGAACCAGCTTCTAAATCACCCGAAGTTTGTAGAGCTAATTCTTCATCGTATAATTCATCGTCGACATCTTCACCGTCCTCATCTTCACTTTCTGAGATGTGTACGGAAACTCGATCAGTGGTTGGCGTGCCATATTCAAAATATAAACCAAAACCAATATCATAATGATCTGTAGCAAATTCCCAAAATAATCGAGATCCTTCTACGTGGGTAGGAACGCGTACGGTTACAGTTTCGCCATGTCCAACTCGCACAACTCCATCCCCTTCTGCCTGTGAAACAGAATGCTTGAAAACGTCAATATCAGAGCGTGTCCACATATTCGCAGCCACAAGAGCGTCTTGTTTGCTATCGTGCAATTCATCAATGCCGTCAGGGAGCTTTTCCAGGTGTTCATCATGGGTAATATTTTGATTAATTTCAATCGTATCATTTTGGGCAGCTTTTAATTGTTGCATATACTGAATGTAATGCTGTTCCTGTAATTGCTTCACCAGCGTCCCTTGCCGTTCCGGCTCGCCAGGAAATTGTTGCTCAGCATATTTTCTAAATTGCTCATAAGTTTGCTCATTTAACGCCTGTTGAATTTGTCGCTTAATTAACTCTTCTTGCTCTTGGCGCTCCTGTTCCTTTTGCTCTTCAACAGCTTTTATTCTCAACTCTTCTGCTTCAGCCTCCTTCCTCACTTCTTCCTCTTTCCTAGTAAATTAACAAAGTATGTAACTACATTATTATATGCTTAAAATAACTTCTTACTCTCTTCTCTCTTTTTCCTTTTTTTCTCTCCTATGGGCTTCAATGTATGTGGAAAACAAAGGGCATTTCCTGCTTAATAGTTCCACAAAGCCACTACGAGCTTGATCTGCTGATAAAGTCCCCAATTTTTGCCATGCTACTCTTCTATCACGTCCAACTACATCAAATGCCCCCAATGGAGGAAGTTTATGTATTGCTTCACTAAATGATCCATGTGATACTTGTTGTGAAAATGCAACTAGTTGCAACTTATCTTCATAGCTAAAATGCACTGCCTTGCCCTCTTTTTCTACAAAATAAACACATCATCTATGATGTTAAGCAAGATGAATTGAACTCCCTACCTTTGTAAAAACTAACTGCCAACTTGTACACTTCTGGAAGAGGAAGACCATAATCTAAGCATTGATTGCCATTCGTTTGCGTGTCTATTGTTGCACTAGTATAATTAATATTTAGATTCGCTATGGATGTACAAATTTGTGGATTTTCGCTTTCGGTGGCCATTGTTATGTTTACGTCAATACATTACGAACACATAGTAAATTTTCCAACACCGGCACTTACTGATAACTCTACATACTATACGTAACTACTTTGAATAAGATCTAAAAAACAACATTACAATGTCATTGTTTTTATTAGAACGTAATTTAAAACATATGATTAGTTATTTAATGCATAATGAATTCAAAAATTGGACATTTCCGATGCAAGTGCCATCTATCGACATAGAAACTCTTGGCGAATCATCTGTTTATCATTGTTTACATAGTGTTTACAAGTATGGTACTGTAGTAAATACGTTAAGAATCAGGTGAAACATTACATTTTATTAATTACAGGGAAAAGAAAAGAAACACAAACATGATCGTAAAAAGAAAGATAAGAAGAAGAAGCATAAACGCAGATCACCAACATCATCAGAATCTTCAAGTCAAGATGAATGGGTAGAGAAAACTGAAGACTCTAAGGGTAATATTTCAAAAAGAGAAGATTGGTTGTCTTTGCCTGCAAACTTTTTAACAGCCAGCAACAAAGAAATGAAAGAAAAACGTGCAGAAGAAAAGCGCTTAGATAAACAAAAAGAACAATATGATCCTAAAACTAGTGTAAGAGAACTTAATCCTTTCTGGAAAGACAATGGTACAGGTCTGCCCAGCAAAGGATTTAAGAAACCTGTGCCAGATGATGAAATGACACCCACTTCTTCATACAAATCCTCGTATTCTGATGTAAATACCTCAAACTGGAAGAAAGTGAAGAACCAAAGTGGTGTGTCTAGTTCAAATTTCCAAGATGTTTCTTCAAAGCAAGATAGCACCCAAACTTTGAATGCTTCCAGTTTTACCAAAAAAGATATTAACGCCTTAGGAGCAAAACTTCTAAAAGCTGAAATCATGGGCAATACAGAATTGGCAGAACAAATCAGCCAACAGTTGGTAGCAGCAAGAAATGTAACATCTGATTCAGGGGAAACACAAGTAATGTTGACACAGACAGATTCTAAAGGCTTTACACGTCCATTGGAGCAAAAGTATTCTGAACAAACTGCTAAACCAAGAAAGAAACAAAAAGTTGAAACACACAGTAGTGGAGAACGCGTTCGATATTTTGCTGATGATGACAAATATTCTCTCAATAGGATGTTTGAGGAAGAACGTTTCAATAATTCATCAAAGCAAAACGCCGAATTTTTATCAGCGTTGGGTAAGTCTAACCGTAATGACGATTTAGACGATATTTTTTCTGATAAAATACGCAACAAGAAGGACGATGCTAAGGAAGGTGCCAGGGATAGGGACAGAGCTATAACTGAGCATAAACAGCTAGAGAAAACTATTGACACTTGTAGAATGTGTCCAACCAGATTAGAAAAGCAAACATTAGTTGCCATTCACAATGGAATTACATTGAGTGTGCCTCTTCATGAACCACTGACAGAGGGCCATTGCATAATTGCACCTGTTTCTCATACAACTTGTAGTACTCAATTGGATGAGGATGTATGGGAGCAAATCATGGACGTTCGTCGTTCCTTGACGGCGATTTTTAAGGAGAAGGATCAAGATGTAATATTTTTTGAAGTTGCTGTTAAACTTCATCGTCATCCACACATGAGAATTGAATGTATACCGGTTGATAGAGAGTTTGGTGATGAAGCACCCATTTACTTTAAGAAAGCAATTGATGAAGCTGAAGCTGAATGGTCAACAAACAAAAAACTTGTAAGCTTGCAAGGAAAGAATGTTCGACGTGCAGTACCTAAAGGTTTACCATACTTTTTCGTTTCATTTGGGATGCAAGAAGGCTATGCGCATATTGTTGAAGATGAAGAATTATTTCCAACTAATTTCGCTCAGGAAATTATTGCAGGAGCTTTAGACTTAGACCATCGCAAGTGGAAACGACCGCGGATGCAAAAAATGGAGGAGCAAGGAACGCGCGCAAAAGATCTTAAGAAATTATGGTCATTGTATGCAAAAGCTTAATACACAATTTTATTTTCACTATATTACTTAAACAATCATTTCTAATTCCCTAGCATAATCAATTGCCTGTTCTGCAAGCTCATGTGATGGAATTGGGTCATCAGTTTTATGCACTTCTGTAACAAATTTGAATGTAGTGCCAGTTAAATTCCATTTCATGACTTTGATGCCAAAATCTTTTGCATCCTCCTGCTTTGGCAGATATAACATTCTTGCAGCATCTTTAACTGAAATTCGGTCATAAGCTTTCTCTAAACATGTGGCAATCTCTGCGCGAATTGTGTTTAATAAGTTATCCATAAAGAAGTTGTAATTTTTTGCTGGTACATTGCCCTTGGCTAAGAAAATCTTATTGTAACTTCCCTCCATGAGGAATTGTTCAATTGATAATGGATGACGAATATAAACATTTTGTTGGATTATATCTGAGGGCAAAAGCTCTAATTCAGTGTGAAACTCTGCTACACGATTCTGTGAGAGGAGGAATAATAGATTCAGTCCCAAGAGTTGGTACTTAAAAGAAGATTCTGGCAGGTAGGCTTGATAATCAAAGTAGTAGCACTTTAACTGTGACATGTAGCGCTCAAAGGATTGCACATCGCGAGCTTCAATACTCCATTGAACTCCAATTTCGAGGGCATCGCGGGCCAAAACTAATTCCTGTTTTGATGCAACGGAATTCGATGTGGGTAAAAAGACAAGATTTGTCAAACCCAGCTGAAAATCAAAAGAGGTTATACATTGCGGAATTCGCATTCGATATATTTGAGTACCTTCAAGTCTGCTAATAACTTCTCACATTTGCTCAAATTGGGTTTAGCGACACTCCACTCTTGTTTAAGTTGTTTGTATAGTGCATTTACGTCGTTTATTCCAGCCATCGCGGAGGTATTGCCGAAGAACAATGCGCGGATGTAAATAAATGTAGTAAAATCAAGTAAAATTTCGATGATGATGACAATGATCGGGAATTTTGAAGTACCGAATTCTGCCGACAGAGGGTTTATATATATATGGAGTTTGCAGTCTTGTATTTAATAAAATAATTTTTCAGTTTCAGTTTAACATTGCAAGTTTAAGTTTTTAATTATTAGTTAACAACGTTAATTATAAAATGTAGAGTAATTTTGCTTTTGGAAAATAATTAAATAATACGTTTGGATACGAATCACTGCCATATGATTTTGTAGAACAAACCTCCATTCACTTTATATGATCTCATCTGGTTTGTTTATATCCCCACTCTATCTGAAATAACAACACGAGTGTGTGAATCAGTGTGAACCAATAGGAACGAAGGAATTCCACTGACCATTTAAATAAAAGCAAGGATACACGCTAGCAGCTGATTATCTTTCGAAAGCGCTCCGTGGTTGCACGTTGTGATAAAAGACGTGTTGTTGATAACTACAGCAGTTGCAGCGTATTTCAAATATCGATTTGTTCTAACGTGCCTACTACGTGTGTTCTATACACCAAGAAAAATTGTGCTTTGATTACTACATTTCGCGTTCGAAATCGATAATTACGAAACACTCTAGAACCATGGCTTTTATGATGCCTGTTGTGAAGAATGATTGGGATATCTACAAGTCGAATCGGTCACGTCGCGTGTCCGAGTGCTCGAATTCTTCGTCGTGCCGTTCTCGCAAAGTCTCGGAATGCAAATCCGAGAGCCACAGCTTATCGACATCACCTCCTTCAGTTGGAGGCGGCGGCGGTGCGGAGTTTATCGTCGGTTCACCGACCCACCATCATCCAAACCATCACCACAGTGTGCCCATCAACATGTCCAGACAGTATTCTCGTGCCAGCTCGCGCACGTCGCAATCAAGCCTCATTCAGAGCCCCTGCAAGAGCATGTCATGCTCGCCACCGCAACAGCATGGTTCGCAGACCAGTCTTAACAAGTTCCACAACCGCCTCCTGGACAAACTCAAGCGTTCTCTGCGCCGCAGCGATTGCTGCGACAACGAACGCACCAGCTCATGAGGACACTCGCAGGAGCGTCGCATGCCGCCGGCTAGCTTAACGGCATCGCCGCCATCGGCTGAAGAAGGCACCCAGCACTTCATCTGTCGATGATCAACTTCTTTTCCAGCTGCAGTATCAGCAGCGGCGCAGCATTCAACTGTATAATCATCACGTATTGTAAAACCTTTATATATGCATATACACAATACACGCCACACGCATCCAGAAGCAGGACACGGATGCAAAATCTGCATGACCGGGTCGTTGACATCGTCGTTATGCAGCAAACTTGGTGCTTTCTTTCGAATCGAAACCGATACGGGCATTCAATTCAACATATAACATAATATATAAATTTTCTTCATGCCTTTTTGCCGATTGTTCTATATGGAGACGCGAGCTCTGTGATATTTTATAGTTGAAGATAAAATATACATACATATAATATATTTACACGAATATATGATGGACGCAGAGGAAAGTTTGTACTGGAGAAAGTATATTCGAGGAGGGAGATGTGCAAGGAGCATTGCTCATGATTGTGAAATCCAACGAAACAACGTTCGGCAATGGAAACAATAATCGTAGTTAATGGATTAACGTTACACATTGAGTATTACGAAGTAATATATATAATCCAATGCTTATTCAATATATGCATTTTTATATATACTAACGGCTTAAGGCCTTCTTAGGCGAGTTCTTAGTGTGATTGATAGAGCAAATTTATTGACAAACAAAACCTAGGTAATGTTCGTTACACATGCTGACACAGTTCGTGACGGCAGCAGAAGCAGGAAGCAATAGTTGTAATGAGATGAGCAATCAAATTTGTACATTGCATATGCGCAATTTAAGTATTGTCTCTGTGTATGTAGAGCTAAATTGTACAATAAGGAACTAGAGGACTAAATTAAAGTACAGTCGCATTGTTCAAAGCAAATATGAAACCAACATCGAGCATTGATTGAATGGGGAGCCTTTTTACGTGTTTCAATTGATGACACTGCCCAATCAAACCTTCACTAATTGTACAACATTTGGAAATTTTCTGCAATTCGCAATACGAATCTACACAATGCATACACAGTTGTTGAACATGTTAATTATGCATTAAGGAAAAACAAAACGAAACATTCCAACAAAAAAAATTTAGCAAAAAACGGAAGAACAGCATCATAATAACAACGATGATTATTACATCCGCATCTTTAACACATAGAAACTTACATCTACTTAATTGCTAATTTCTTCTAGACGTAAATTGACTATTTATTATTTCATTGTAGCGTTACATATGCATAAGTTGTAATCAGTCAAATGCAACAAATACGAGGATTAATCAAAATGATTTAAAATGACGCATTCTAGTAAGAGAAAAATAAATAAACTACATATGTAATTCAATTACAAATTGAGTGGTTGGAAAATTTCTATTCCTATAACATCCTGTCATTTACCTATGTGAAATTACGCTTGATTATTAATTAATTACGCGCTACCAGTAGCAGCAGCAGACTGGCAAATGAGGAGTTGTTTGCGAGCGCGGAAAATTACCGGCTGCACATGAAATAACATTCGAACATCTCGCTCATGCAATTTTTGTATTTGTTCGCGTATTGTTTACGCTGTGGTGAGTCAGTAACTCATTCAAACGACATGCAAACTCATTATTCGCACACACCGCGGGAAGGTGATTAATTTGATACCATGCGACTTGGTAGGTAATTTAAGGCGGCTAATACAATGTTGTTTGTTCAACTATTAGATGGCCGTCTATAGTTGCGTGATTAGTATAATGTAATGGATAGAAAGAGAGTAATAATGATGATATTGTCCTACTTGTTTGGCTTTGGTTTTTGCCTGAAATCCATTGCAGTTTTTGGATGTTACAACAACGCGCCAAGGACGAATTCTATGCATACGGTGTTCATGCAAGACAAACAGCGATAAATTCAATCCAGATATGATTTTTGGATTAACGCCAGCACATGTGCGTTCATCGTTGGTTGTTGTTGTGTGGGCGCGCAGCACCACGGTTGCGCTTCATGTGTTATTTTCAATTTGAACTGGTGCAATGCTTTAAATGGTAATATAAACAATATTCCCCTTTATATGACGTGACATCGCATGATTGACTCCTAAGGACAGGTACTTTTTGTAGTTTTTCGTGGTAATTACGATGAGGAAGTTGATTGATTATTAATTTTGTTTTGGCAATTTGTAAATTATGTTTTTTTTGGGATGTGAATTGACATGTTTGTTGATGAAATATTCCATGATTTATGCGCATAGACACACTATTTTGTGTTGAGATGCTGTAAACGCAAAATGCGAATTGCTTTTTTGCAATAATAATAATCATGTGGTATATTTCAAA
Organism: Anaulacaspis nigra; assembly: GCA_030264675.1. Lineage (NCBI taxonomy): Eukaryota > Metazoa > Arthropoda > Insecta > Coleoptera > Staphylinidae > Anaulacaspis > Anaulacaspis nigra. The sequence goes on from JARJDV010009676.1 coordinate 12,161, forward strand.
GGTAAATTAAAAAGTCAAGTTCTAAAATTTCCATCATCCTTGAAAGATGATGAAGTTAAATGCAATGAAAGAAAGAAAATATATGAAATAAATGTGATATGAAGCAAGTTAAATAATCTTGACGTAGTAAAACTCCGGATATGATATAACTTGGAGAGTATTTGATATCATTTTACGTCGAATGCGAAAATTGCGTATTTTCTGAAGCGGCGATGCGACGTGACCAACCCCACGTCCCCTACGAACTTCTCTGATTCCAGTATATTCGTCGTACTTTTCCTACCATAAACATTATTGATTTTATTCAACAAACCTAAAACGGTCGTAATATACATTTTTATTACGCCACTCTTTTTTATTTATAGATTTCTAATAAGCATAAACCAGGCAGGAAGGGGAAACGTTATTGGAATGGTCATGAGTGCTAAAGAGATGCACTTAACAAACATTTTCATCAAACTGAATAATAACAAGACAGTCTCTGATTGTTGTGCAATTCGCGTATTATAATACTTGAATTGCATGTTGGTTGAATATTAAGGTAACTTGAAGCAATTACCTCTCTGAATAATATCATTTTAATAGCTCGTTGAACGTAAATTGCCTATTTAAATCGATTACAAGTTTTATGTAACTGCATAATATGTCGATAGATTAGGAAATTATGGGATTAAACTTATCGCAAATTTGTATGATTTCATAATGGATAAATAACGTAAAGTTTATGATGATTTAAAGAACGTGCAATTGAATAAATTATGCATTCATGAACTTAAAAACTTTGTTAGGTTATGTAGGTCATAGTTTATTGAATTAATTCCTTAAATACTTTGCTACCATTTGATTAAAACAAATTAATTGGTGCGAATGAGTAATGAATTGTTTATATTTAGCGCCCATTAATTTACACTTCGTCAACGACGATTTATAAACAAATATCTCTTATCAGTGACGAATTAATTGATTATGATTAATTGATTAAGTTTCGGTTAGTAAAAATAATATTGATGTTTGGGAGTAAAAATATTGATTAGATTAGAAGTTTTTTCTAGAATATTTTATGAATTGCGATTGGTAAAAGGAGTAGCAAGGACTTGCATGCTATTTTATAATTCATCTTATGTTTGCTCGAGTCGATGGGAGCCATAGATCATGGAAATTACCTCCTTGAAATAGGCACAATTCTTGTACGTTCAACGCACGTGCTGGGACATGAATTGAGTTTATGAAAAGCTATTTGGCGATGTATCACAATGTAGAATACATTTTTCTAAACTAAAAACACGTTTCGTGACTTGGGTTAAAAACCTATTTGCAATTTTTGTTTGTTTTCACTGAGACAGTTTAGTTTAGTCATACATGTAAAAACAATTTGTCGTTCCCGAATTCAGAGTGACACTACTACTGTTATTTGACATTACAAATAAGTAGGTATTTTAACATTTGTCGAATAATTTTAGATATTTATTTCTGTTTAGAGTTCAATGTGTACAAAATGCTGTTATAATGATAATCATTGATTCATATTTACATACACTTTGCATATTTTAGCACCTATCAATGGCGATAATTATTGTTAATCATGGTAACTAGCCGACAATTGGTAATAATCAATGTGATACAGAAGTCTAAGTGCCTCATTTATATTCGCTATTCAATAAGTGCAAAAGAATGAAACAATTATTATCGCTTTTAAAGTATAAGAATTGCTCAATATTTTCTGCATTGTTCGAGTGGAATAATTGGAAATTCAAGGCTAATTTGTCATAGTTAAAATATTTATAGAGTTACACGTTTATTTTTATATGCTTTTTATCTTAAATATTACAGTAACTACGTAAAATGTATAAACAAACGACTTGAATTTTCTGTTTCAGACGAAATCTATTAAACAATTTCCCTTACTATAAGACGCTCCTGACGATAAGATATCATAATTTTTATTTATTGTTGACACATATTAGCATTATTTAATTCTAAACAGAGTGTAGGTAAATTAGTTATTCCCACACGGTTCAGATATTTCTACAAATAAAGTTTCTACAATTAATTTTCTGGGTAAAATGTCACGCTTTATACACCGAGAATTATGATAATTTAAAGCATAACGAATTCAAATTATTTTAGCAATTTTATATTGTTATTTGTAAACAGAATTCATTCCATGTTTCAAAATTACTTTATCAACATTGAAAAACACGTGAAATGTTTGTACAAATATTTTTAATATCGCTATTTATAAGTCTCACATTTTGTGAATAAAATTAGTAAATATATGCATTAACATGCTCAGAAAGCACATCATAATGTAAGCAGAAATAAAGATAATATTAAATCATTAACTAAACAATTCTGACGAACAACGGTAATTTAAGAAAATATAAAATGATAATGTTTATTCTCTTTCTTATCTTCCTTTTTATATTAATATATTATTAATCAGCAAATTTACATTTTGCTTTAAAAATATATTATTTTATGAAACAATTTTTAACAAATTACAATTTTCCGGAAACTAAATAAACATGCTAAACACACGAAGCCACACACATGGAAGTAGTACTAAATATACATGGTGAGTGGTCTACTATGAACTATTTATTAAAGCACGTGTAAACCTGTCAATCTTACATCACGTGCCCAAACACCCCTTAACATTGTATGATGGTGAGTTTGTGTGTGGACAGGAACTAATTTTAAACTGACCAGTGCCAATGGCGAAAGAGCCAACGGTAGCAAGGATGCCAAAAGAATGCGCGCAAATTTTTTTGCAAGTTTAATGCGTTTGGTTGCCTTCGCTCGCTTTTCGGCGAGTGATATTTTTAGCTGGACGCGTGTGTACGTGCACGGGATAATAACATTGGACGCCAAGCGCGCGCTAAAGGAAGACATGAGAAAAATAAATAAATAAATTTGCGACAAATAACATAGCACTATCCGCGTTGGCAGCGGTAAGTGCATAACGCAAGTGTCGTTCGCCGGCAGACGGGCGCCTCGCTTTAAATACAGACGCAGGATTCTCAGCTTTTATTGATTTCCGCGAACGATTTACCTAGGAGCGAACATTATTAATGGGAAAAACGAGACGGAACTCAGGGATACAGCGTGCAGCAGTTGAATGAGCATGCTGCCAGCAAGCATTTGTCACGGCAAATTTGCTTCCGACTTTTTATTATCGCCGCCTCTCTCGTTGCGAAATAAATATGCATATTGTGTTATTGTTGCTGCTTACGCGCGAGCCGGCAATTTCCACTGTTGACGTCAGTCGCTGGTTCGAAATTGCATGATTGAGTTAGCTCGAATGCGCGTCGCATTAATTTCAACAATGCCGCTGGATGCGAAACTGGATCGAATATGGTCCTGCAAGTTCAAGCGTCAAGCGAACACGCTGTGCTCGTTATGAGGCAGCGCGCAATATTATTAAACAAGTGCCAAGTTATGCGTTTATATTTAGATTGTTTTTTGCTAGCGACCACGAAGCGTAGTCTCTTCATTTACGTGCGCGTCCATTGGCACCGTCAATTCGCTGCGAATTAATTGCATTAAAAGGCAGCGCATGCACTAATCCCAGCCGCAGCCGCAAATAATATCAACGCGATGTGCGGACGGACGTATATTTCCAATGAACCGGCAATTGTTTCAATTGTTAACCAGCGTCAGAGCCGGTTCGTTCAATCTTGTTTAATACATACGATGGATCGATATTGCGTATCTCTGCATCTGTTGATAAAACGATATCGCACATCGTCAATAGCGACACGAATGCCGTAATTAATTACTTGATAGTTTACGTAAGGGCAGTCAAAACTTACAAGTGTTTCGAACACAAATAAGTATTGGGTATTTAGACGCAGATGCTACGTAGAAACAAGTGCGCAATTTCCTGCGACGTAGTGAGTACGCCGCACGAATTTGCTGCGGTAGGTCAGGGATTTTCCATTCTGCACCCTTTCCGCATTTATCGGATTTTCCATTGGCGCCGAGCCGCCCCCGACGTGGCGCCAAGCAATTGAACAACTGCATACAGTCTGCTGCAATGCGCTTGCGACAATCGCAAATTCCTGAAACCATGACCTACTTGCGACGTATACTACGAAGTTGTTTATTGAAGTGAAATTTTTTTATCGAAATGTCTGTTAAAACGTTATAAACAAGTTCATCTGATTTGGTTTCCGGATGCGATCTTTATTTGATTTATTTTTCATTTCCTTTACGTTTGTGGCAATAAATATAAGCGGATTGATTTATATTACTTGTTAATATTTTAATAATATCTTCTTGCAACAACCTCTCGTTGCCCTGTTATTCTAGGCTTGGGTTGTGGTTCCGGCGTTACGTATTCGAATCCGGACGGCTACGTTCTTTATTTAAAACTTCTCTTATTTGAATACTGTTTAACTGAGATAAAATTTAAATCTCTGAAGTGACGCAGTCCATATACAGTAATAAGTACGTGCTGAGTAGCGATATTTGGAGTTTGCGATGCGGTTTTCAGATTCCGCGTGGGGCAGGTTGGAAACGTAATGTATTTATATTTTAAAATTTCAAATAATTGCATTTAAATGCCAAGTTAGAATGACGGGATCCTATGTATAAGTATACAACTCTATATAGCTAGGTTCATATTATATCAGTTCAAGTCTTAAATTCAAATTTGTCGCTTATACAGCTCAAACAATTTCGAAGTTGTTTGAGCCACAGTACCGCATTGGGCTCAGCTTCTGCGTCTAGTATGGAACGCAGACTCTTCTATATCTTAGGGGGCTCCAATGTACTTCTTCGGAGGCTTCTGACTGTAGAGGGGCCCCAAATTTAATTTTTAAGTTTGTGTTCGAGCCCACTCCATGCTTCGGTTCTCGGTTGTCCAGTTCGGAGTCACAGGTTCCAAGTTGTCCAGCTTTATGTAATATCTCACCGATACTCTTAGGATTAAAAAAAGAAAGTAAAATCACATTTAATGAGCATAGCGTGCTTTCCGTACCAGTGCCTACCAAATTTCAACCGCTTACGGTAAAAATTAATCTTAAAATTACAAACGTGAGTAACTATGCAACCATACATGCTGTGGGGTTGATCATTTTAAGCAGTGACCTTTTCTATGCGCAATTTCGACCCAATTGGTTGGTAACCCTTGGAAAAACTTTTTCTTGAAAATATCTATGCTACCAGACTTAAAATTAAAATCCAATTTATAGTGGATACAAATTAGAAGGAACTTGACCTAAGCATAAAAATCAACTGAAAATTGAACTTGCTTAACACTATTTTTTTATTTAAACAAGTTCTATACTAATGTACTTATGGTTACACAATTTACCATATCATTATTAATTTGATGCCAAATGTTCTGGTAACTGTTGTAACTCAACCTGTTAAAAGATAGAATAAATGTTATTTATTCAATTAAATTGTGTAAATTATTAAATACCTTAGAAGTTTTACATGCAACACCTTCAGGTAAATTTCTTTGGACATACTCAAGTAATGTATCACAGGTTGATCCAGTAAGGTGATTGAACTGAACAAATGTGAAATAAGTTCTCAACTCATATTGTGCTTTATGCTTTTTATAGATATGTACTGATTTGTACATGGTAAATCTTTCATGTTTTGGTTTGCGTAGAGACCAACTAAAATATTATAATTATTTGTTATCTGAAATGTACCATAATTAAATACATACCTTTTTGATTGAACATCAAGATGCCTAGCAGCTAATGTTGCAAATTTTGCAAAACTTTGTAGTACCGCAGGGTCATTACTTTTTAATTCTAGTTCTACAGTTTTATATAATTTATCAAGTTCTGTATTTGATGTTGTTGATACATGTGGTTCCACTTGTGTTGCTGCTGAAAGGTATTTAGGCAGTATTCGCAGCGTTTGGTATCCATACTGATAAGTATTTTTAATATACGAGAGGCACGAATACTGTAAGAAACATAATTATTACCATGTGTTTAAATAAAAATTTGGTTTATTGTACCATTTTGAATGTAAACAAGGCGGTCGGAGTATTGAGGTTATCTGCGAATCTTGAAGATAGGCAATCTTTACTACATCAAAATTAAAATATTTGATCCTCAGCATACTCCCATAATATCGTAATATCATCACTGATTTCATTTTATAGGATAGTTTGTAATTATAGGGCATAAGAATGAACTCTATTTGCCGATACACTTTTACTTTGACTGTAATTTGTTAACTCTTTCCATATCTGGTTTCAGTGTACAAATAAAAATAAGCACTGAATATCAATAACAAACAAAAAAACCAATTTGGCATACAGAAATAAAAAAATATTAATCAGATAGAATGTGTTAACAATTTAATAAAGTGAGTATTAAAGGCGTTTGCAAACTGAAACTTAATGTGTATGCATGTATTAGCCCCATCAAGAAACATTTAAATCCGCTAAGTACTTCACACAAACTTATTGTTGCCATGGATTAGCATGTGGCTGGGTTTCCTGATTCCAAATACTGCCGAAGCTAAACGGATTATAGTTGATGTTTTGAGATGCAGGCTGTTGTAATTCTCTTTGATTGCATCGATTTAAATCGTCTTCTGTCGCACGTTGTGGTGCAAATCCGGGTGGTGTGCGAGGTACTGGCGGCGTCCAGGGCTCCCAAACTGATGATCCCCATAAGTAATTTGTAGCATAGTTTACAGCCGAAGAATCAGTCGCATTTGTTACATTCTCAGTTGTACTTTGTGAGGGACGAGCCGTTGTTTGCCGTTGATAAACTTCATTCGAACCATCCCAGAAAGAATTTGTTGTTAATGTATCACCCATCCAAGGATTACGAGGTTGATTTTGTGAGCGTTCGTTCCACACGTCAACATCCAAAAACCAATTTGAACTTTCCATCGCCATATCCGAATAAAATGGGGTAACGTCGCCTGGGTCTTGTATTTCTTGATTTAAATTAGACATGCCAGACCATACCGCACGCGACCCAATTGGACCCAACTTAGTCGCATCGCTTTTTGGCGGCTTGTTCTGCGGACTAGACATATATAAATCAGGACCTGTCGGAGATTTGGAGGCTGTACTGCTGCTATCGTTACTAGAAGTTGGAGCGTAAGATAATGATTGCGCAACAACATCACTAAATGACGCTCGATTCTCATTCCATATATTACTCTGCGGTGTTGGCGATGATGAAGCTGACTTTCCATTAACATGTTGTGTATACGGTTGTTGCTGATTTGTAATTGAAGGGCTCGTGGTTGTTTGCTTCTTCTGATTCGGCAATTTGTCACGGTCGCGACGATCTCGCCGCGTAACTTTGTTTTTATCAAACGTTTTATCTTGAGATTTGTATCGTATGGATTTTTCCTTAGATATTACTTTCTCCGGCAAATCTGTTTTCGGTTGCATATTTTCTTTTTCACTAATATTTATATTGGGGCTGTTCGGTTTTGCTATGTGTTGCTTTTTCGTTGACTTTTTTTCTTGATTCTGGTCGTCCATAATATGACTGTTCTCAGTTGTTGTCGAAGATGTTTCTTCTTCCGAAGGTACTAAGATCTCTGTTGGACTTTTACATTCCAACTGCTTCTTGATTATGTGATTTCTAGATTTTGAATGTTTTTTGCCTCCGTCAATGTCTTGTGATTGTTTTAATATTGTTTCTTTGTGATCATCATTTTTATGACGATGAGCTTCCATCCACATCTTCTTCTGCATTTCTCTATCTGGAATATCACAAACTTTCTTATGTTTCTTTCGACTTTTGCCAGTCGCCGGAACAACGGCCGAATATTTTTCACAGTCTGTTTTGAGCGCTGGTGATTTATCTCTATCTTTAAGTACATTTTCTGGCGGCGATTTTACGTGATTGTCCACTGCATCTGGCTTTGTTTGCAATTCTTGCCTGGTCGCCGCGCCAATCGAACGTAAATCTAATGTGTGTTGAACATTATTTTGCCTTGCAATTAATAAAACAGCCTCTCGAATTATGCGATCAGCGTCAAGCAACGCAACCACAATAATTATTATCAGTGACAAGAGCAGTAAGCTAATGCAAATATTATAAAGTGGACGCTCCCATTCTGGTCGCTCCAGCAGATCTCCACATAATGAAAGATACCGCGATGGCACTGTTGCTGAGAGAGTGTAATTCACGGGAGATGAAAGGCTTGTATCAAGAATAAGCAATCGTGTCACCTTACCCAATGTGAAATCCGGGCTAAATTCGATATCAATTTTCTTCGTTGTATTTGGCAGCAGCACAGTTGGTTCGCAGCCAATTATTTTGAAACCATACCCCTCGCAAGGCATGTCGTTGATCAAATAATTGTTAATGTATATAGGAATCTCGCCGTTATTTTTCGCTGTAAATGATCGCCTTAAACTGATGCTTTTCTTATTATTTGCCAAAGTATTCGTCTCGCACTCCTTGAGGTGCTTCTCGCCAAATTCGAATAGTAGCGGTTGTGTGTTACCCGGACGGCGGTTCCCAAATTTAAAATTGGGCTGAATTCCTCTCCCGGTTAAGGGCACCAATTCCAATATTGTTAAATTATTTCTTAATATAAGGTGGCCCACGTTTGAAGAAGAGTCGAATGCGCGAAACCCAATTGTAATTGTCATATGCTCATTGGGTTCCAAGCGCAATGGCATTATGCCGAAACCATCGACTATGAAAAAGCCATGTGGTTTATTACGAGGTGTTTCTTTCTCAGATACAAATCTCTGTGGCACACCGTCCCAAAGAATATTAAATCGTGGATACACAGAATCAAGAATCACTTGCACCAGCAACTCATAGCTTGATGGATTACGAATGGTTACATTAACATAGGATGTGTTTCCAACTTGTGTTAATGGAAAAACGATGGTTGATTTGTTTTCATACGTATGATTGGCAAGTAGGGTAGGCCAGCTCATTTTCACGCGTGTATGGAATACGTGGCCTTTCACCTCCGATGTGTCCATTCGTATCGTTAAGTTTTCCCATGCACGCCCACTGGCGGTTTCATTAAGATATCGATGATGCAGGACATTGACTAAATTCAAATCAATATCGGCAGTCACATCTGGTAGCACTAAACTCTGCCACCAAATGCCTTCGCGCTCGGGATCCTGTAAACCCAGATAGCAATTTTGCCCGCAACGTGCTTGTGGGTTCAAGTACAAAGTGCCAACAACTTTGGCAGCTCGTCCAAGTATGTGCCCGCTATGGTGGCAGCTGATACGCTCATCAGGTGGTATGCTTATAATACTTTCAATCACCATTGGATGATCGAAAGTCGAATGAATTCTTAAAGGATGTGAACAAATTTTTCCCTACAAAACAGTGGATTAGATGAAGTCAATTAATGTATGAGTTATATAATATAATATTTCACTTACCGGAAAACACTGATCAAAGACAAGTCGATCTGGACCAATTTCCAACTTTCCTGCAGCAATTCGGAAATGCACCGGGATGGAAATCTGCTCATATTGAGTATAGACAGATACATCACCCCACATTTGCGTTTCTAATCTACCAGACCGAACTGACAATTTGACAATAGCGTATTCATTTGGCCGCACTTCCGTCTGCAGTTGGTAATTTAAATTAAAATAATATTTCGATTAAGATGAGATACATACGCATGGTTCCAGCCTATCAATGGATTGCGTTAATGGCATATTTACTTTTTCTTGTCCACAACCGACAATATTCACAACACCCGATGGTATTGATGTTTGTACTTGTTTAATTTTAATTACAATTGGATTTTTGTTTTCTAACATTATATATGCATCCTTTCTAGATTCCACGCTAATCATCCCAAGATCCAAAGAGTTATCTTTACTACCATGTGATAGTTGCTAAAACAGTTTACAGTTAGTCAAATGTTATACAAAATTAACCAAGTACTTACCATGTCAAATCGGCCATCGTAACTAATTAGCGGCCAATTAATATCCGTAATATTCGTGCGTACGTGAAACCATGTTCGCAATTTCAATTGTGCCCATGTTACGCCTGGTTTTAATTTTAGAACAAATATTGTTCGCTCTTCATTTGCTTTGAGAATCTGTTCATTAAATTGAGTTATCTAAAAATTTAATTTTTAATTAACAACATATTCGTCAATGAGTGGGGTTTCTTTACCTGCAAGAATTGTTCAGCTTCCTCCGAAAGGGATACTTCGAGCAACTTTACCGGTGAAACATAGGCATTCAGTGCACGAATTTTATGAGTTTCTGTGCGATCTGACTTATTGCCAATGTGAAACCAAGTTTGCGATGTATTGAATTTTAAACCACCTTCGACTACAGTCAAATAAAATGGTATTTCAGTGACAACCTTGTGGTTCTTGTATCGCACAAGAATTCGATCACTGTATCGCTTTAATTGATGCGCTTTCTCCCAATTAATGTTCAACTCAGCGAGCTCTACGCATTGTGGCTGATTTTCTTGCGCGGGCGGTATCTTCAGCTTTCCCAAAAGCTCAATATGTACCAGATTTGAGCCGCTGCTTACTGACGCAATCCGAATCCATCGAGAAAAAGGATTGCAAAGCGTCAAATTAATGGCACGAGGCGCTTCTAGTGACCCTCCAACGCCAAAGTCGATGTATCCTTGCGGATTGTACAATAAAGCATTGGTATTCGGCTCGATTTCCAACGGTACGACCAGCGTTTCTGTCGTATCGGCTTTATTCACTTTAATTCGTACGTATGAGGTGTGATTCATCTCGGCAGTACCAACAAACCGAACACGAATGATGGCTTTGGTTTCATAAGGTGCAACTTCCCACATGTCTTTAGGGCCTTCTGTTTCACCTCCAGGCAATTCTAAGTGAAATGCACCACCACTGCAATAGATTTCAATAATCTGAAAAGCAAGATAAACCATTAAAATCCCATCTGACAGTTTGACTTAGGCATTTTGCATACCTGTATGGTGTATGAATGAGGATTATATAAATAAATGTAGGGTGAGAAAGTAATATTGAAAGGAATCTTCACCCCAACTATTGGCCTCAGTCTATATGGGCTAAACACACTGTCACCTTTAACCTAATAAAAATGCAATGAAAAATTCAAATACTTCATATGTATACTTACATGATATTTAAAGTGACCTTTTGTGGTGTGAATAAACAAATTACTCTCTACAGTGCCTTCCTCTCTACCAAGAAACACCACATTAAATGTAGTGTTTCCCAGTGGTGGGATTCGCTATAGAGTTGGAGATTAACATTAATGCAAGAAACTTTAGGCTTATAAAAGGCATACAAACCTTGTTTTCAAAAAAGGAACTATGAAAATGTACTGTACTGCCTGATATTGAAGTCATATCAACACTATAATTACTATCTGTATTAAAGAGTGTGACCTTCTCTAAATGTGGTACTCCAAGGTGTCTGCATTTGAAGTCAAGCACCTCTGGATTAAATTTCACTTCTACCCTTGGGTTAGTGTGTTTGTCATTCATCATTACACTTCTGAAATGAGCCACCAAATGTAGTCATGTTTACCCCCCACATTGCAGCAGAATACTCACCTAATATCTGAGTTAAGTTCCTGAAAAATATGATTATATTAGTCTCTAGCCCTACACAAATTAACACAAACTTACATCATGAATGGATGATATCTCTTTGGCCAAGTACCTGTCGTGATTGCTGTTTATGAAGCCTGCAAATATGCAAACTATAGGGTGACTGTTTGAATTGATGGATTGCAAATCATAAACGTTTTTGCATAATTACTGATGAATTATACTTACCATGAGTGCTGTCATATGTCGTGAGATGGGTCTTTGCTACGAATTCGAGCAGCGTAAATAGAAATATAAACCACGATAGCGAACGCTTAAACATTTTAACATTTGTGAAGAATGCGCGTGAACGTCTCGAGCGAATTTAGCCAAAAAAGAAGGAAATGCACGCACTATGTCACTCGTTTACGCGTTTTGTGAAAGATATAGATGAGTGTATATTTTTGTTTCGCGTTGTTGGTTTTTTGCACAATGCAAAATGTGTTTGTCGCTTTATCTTATGTCTGTCAATCCTGTGTGTGATCTTTCAATCGTTTTGAATGTGTGCGCGACCTTCAAGCAAGCGCACATCGCTACACTAACCAATTCTAAAACTAATTCCACATTTATTTAAATGCATTGCATGTGCAGGGAACTATTATTACACTATTGACTTGGATTTGATAAATATCGCGGGTATAGTTTAGATAAATTATTATCAATAATGATAAGACAATTACACTATTTTGTATTTTTGAGCATTTGCTAATTTGTAATTCGTATAAAAAATACTATGTAGATGAAAATTTAACTTTATTTACTTTGCATTTATGCAGGAGTTATATAAATAATATGGTAAACAAATTGTTATTACTGGTGTGTAATCAGGCTTTGAATAAAAATGGTATAAATATATTGAAGTTTAGATAATCATGTTGTTTAGCGAATGCAACCTCAGCTGCTACCGTCGGCTGTTTTCGGGTGCGCACTACAATTCCTACGCATGTGCAGAATGCCCAAATATTTCAAAATTGCCAATAAATAATATAGGGAGTTTGTAATACTTAATGGCTATTTTTACTTAATCGTAGTTGAAATATCATGTTTCAACTGTATTGATTAATTAGTTGCAATAATTGAAGATCGATATTTATTGTTTCCGAGTAATAATGATAACAATCTTGATACAAATAGTCTAGTCAACAAGAAATTAGGCCAAAATAATACCTACATTATCATATTTATTATTAACTATATAACTAGACATTTATGAAAATTTCGTTTACTTTGAAAGACATCATTTGTTGATCAAACTTATCAAAAATTAATAAAACATTTGAGTTCTGAATAAAAAAGTTTCTTGAGCAAAAATTATTAAAATAAAATGGAGCGTTACCAAGATGTGTTATTGAGTTATAAATTAATATATAGGCTATATATTACTAAAAAAATTGCCAATGCAGTTATATATTGTTTTGGATCAATTTTCCTTATTTTAGGACAATTAAATAGCGTATACAAGAGAATCTGTATGTATATCACCTCAATTGGCTGTCTTAAATTGTAGGCTCAAATTTTAGACGATGGAACTGAAATTCTTGAAATTATAAACGATTTGCCATTTGTTTTAATAAATTTTATGCTGATTTGTTTTCCCATAACGTTAATAACTTCAGAGCCACAGGTACTAGAATTTGAAGAGTTTTTAAGTAATTCCAAGCATTCTTCACTAAGTAAGAATAATATCAGGAAACGTGTGCAATATTATAATTTAAAAACAATTTTGGCAATTATTGGTGTGAATGGTATTGTCTTCATAGTATTTTTATATGTGGAATTAGTTACTTGTCAAAATAATGATTCAGTTACAGTACATCATTGTGGATTTTATTTTCCAACTGTTTGTATATTTAATAACGTTTAAATAATTAATAACAATTATATTTTAGTACTATTATGGAATAAATGTATTTCAGCGGCCTATTAGAGACTTTCTTAATGTTGTAAATTATGTGGCAATAATGTATTTTACGAATCTTGTATTATTATGCGGATTTGCAATGGAAACATATGTGGATATAATATGTGAGTTGTACAAGGATATAAGTTTTCAATTAGGACGATTAGAATATATTGAAGACATAAATCACAGATTGCTCGTTGTATACGATTGCATTAAGGAACATAAATTTACTTTAGTGTAATCCTGCAAGTTTCTTATAATGCAATATTATTTAAACAAAATATTTTCTAGCCTATGGAGGAAGATTTTAATGTTATATGAAACACCAATAATGTTACTCTATATTGAAGGGGGAGTGTTGATTGCAATGATGATAATTACTCAATTAATTGTACGTAGTTAAGATATTAACAGAATAAATGGGGAATAAAATTATTTACCTTTTCTTACAGGAATTTAACCTCTTTGGTATGGCGATTTTAATTGGAGCTTTCTTACTGTGCGTTGAAGTATGTTACAATATAAATAAAATATTTGCTGCTGTACGTATCAACAATGCCAAATATTATGAATTAATATTGCGACTTAAATTTTATAGTGTGTAGCTCTGGAAAATAGTACATTTCATGGAATTCCATGGGATGGAGATTTGAGAGTTGCTAAATTACTAATATTCTTCAATCTTCGTTGTCAGCAGTATATTGTTGTTCGAGTAGGCAGATACTTTATAATAAACAATGAAACGATCATTTCGGTAAATGTAGAAGTTTGTGATAACTATTAAAAATAATTTGTTATAATTATATTCATTTTAGGTTTTTAGATTGGCTTATTCATGCGTTGCATTATATAAAAATTTGAATTAAGTAACTAAATAGGAAGATGTATAGGAAAATAGGTATTTTTATAATAATAACCAGTATTTTTAAGTAATTGTTTAAGCTCACTGCTTTGCTATAGGCCACTCTAGGCATTAATGAATCATCAATAAACTTTTTAAAAGTTAAAATAAAATCTAAAATCCTCTAAGTATGCAACCGTATATACGTGGCTTTAAATATGCGGAATAAAATAACCCAACTTTTGTAAATGTAGTAAAACAAATGAAAAAATGTTGATTTTAAATTCTGTGATCAATAACAACCTAAGACAAATTTATAAATCGTAAGTTAGAGAATCAAGTCATAGTAGTTGTGTTTTTTAGTGTTACTGTCAGTTTTAGAATAGCTCAACGAATTGCAAAAAAATACTGTACAACTGTTAGCAATGATTTTTGCAATATACCATTAGAAAGAATTAGGAATTTTAGTATCATAGCACATGTTGATCATGGGAAGAGTACTTTGGCTGATAGATTGCTTGAATTTACTGGTGCTATTAAAGCTGCTTCAGGAAATAAGCAAGTATTGGATAAATTACAAGTTGAAAGAGAAAGAGGAATTACAGTTAAGGCACAAAGTGTGTCTTTACTATATAAATACAATGACGCAGATTACTTATTAAATTTGATTGACACTCCTGGGCATGTGGATTTTGCCAATGAGGTATTATTACTAAGATTTTACTGAATATTGCTACAATTAATATTGTTTTATTTAGGTTTCTAGATCATTATCTGCATGCCAAGGGGTTATTCTTTTGGTAGATGCAAATGATGGTGTTCAAGCACAAACAGTAGCTAATTTCTATTTAGCATTTGGAAATGATTTAATTATTGTTCCAGTTTTGAATAAAATTGATTTAAAAAATGCAGATCCTGAAAGAGTTTGTGGACAGCTTAATTCATTGTTTGACATAGATCCCAAAGATGTTTTAAAAGTAAGTGGTGCAGATCAATTTTATCATATTATAGTAATAATTTTATAGATTTCAGCTAAAAAAGGAATTGGTATAAATAATGTCATTGAAGCAATTATTCAAAGATTGCCACCACCAAATGTTGATCAACAAGGACAATTTAGAGCTTTAATATATGATAGTTCCTTTGATAAATATAGAGGCGCATTATCAAATATTTATATTAATGATGGTTCAATAAAGATTGGAGATTCCATACAGTCATGTCACACAAAGAAAATCTATGAAGTTCGTTCATTATCAGTAATGAAACCAGAAGAACAAAGTGTACAAAAATTGTAAGTTGATAAAGAAATTCAATCAGCAATACAATAATTTTTAAATGTTGCAGAGTTGCTGGGCAGATTGGGGTGATAGGCTGCAATATGCGATCAAGTAAGGAGTCATGTATTGGTGATACAATTCATTTATCAAATGAATTAGTTGAGCCTCTACAAGGATTTGATGCACCCAAGCCTATGGTATTTGCTGGAATATATCCCATGGATCAATCACAACATGTAAATTTGCGCAATGCAATTGACAAACTTATATTGAATGATTCTGCAGTTAGCGTTAAAATTGATTCAAGGTTTGTATATTTAAGATTATTTTGTTTTTAAATTAAAGTAATAATATAGTTATTTGCGATAGTCCTGCGTTAGGTCAAGGATGGCGTTTAGGATTTTTGGGTCTCTTGCATTTAGAAGTATTTTCTCAACGCCTTCAACAGGAGTACGATGCAGAACCTATTCTAACGGCTCCTTCTGTGACCTATAAAGTGCAATTAAAACCAACGAATAAAACTATTAAAGAAGGAAATGATATTGTATTGGTGAATAATCCAGCATTGTTTCCCGAGTCAGTTAAAATTTTGAAGACTTTTGAACCAGTTGTTACAGGTAGGTTTGGCACCTCTGATACATTTTTATGACAGGATATTATTAATTTTAAGGTACAATCATTACACCAGACCATTATTTAGGACCCGTCATATCATTGTGTATGGAGCGCCGTGGAATTCAATTGTCTGCCAAAAATATCGACAACGAGCGGGTTATGCTGATATATGAGTTACCATTGAATGAAATTGTTGTAGATTTTCATGATTCATTGAAAACGATTTCTTCCGGTTATGCTAGCTTCGATTATGAAGATAATCGCTTTAAAGAAAGTCCCGTTGTAAAGGTTATTATAGTTGTAAAGTTGTAAATTGTATTCTTAAATTATTATATTCTGTTGTGTAGATGAATGTTATGTTGAATGGAGTGCCTGTTGAAGAATTAGGCATAATCATACACACATCAAGAGTACAAACGATAGGACGTAAACTGGTTTTAAGATTAAAGGATATTATTCCGCGGCAAATGATTCAAATTGCCATTCAAGCAACAGTTGGTGGTAAAGTTATTGCCAGAGAAACATTAAAAGCTTACAGAAAGGATGTAACTGCGAAATTGGTGCGTCTAAAACTATTTCTTATATAAAATATTTAAATTGATATGTTATTTTTAGTATGGAGGAGATGTTACAAGAAGAATGAAACTCCTTGCACAACAAGCAGAAGGCAAAAAGAAGATGAAAAGCGTGGCTAATATTCAACTACCTCGAGAAACATTTATAGATGTTTTGAAAAGGTAGTTTTGTATATAATTGTAATAAATCAGCTTTTGTAATGAAATAAAATTCAATAATTAAAATTATTTTTTTCTTCGTTCCTGTTTGTACAGCGCTAGACGCAATAATTTTAAACTTTTTATTTGTTTTTTGTTATAAACATAGGTTCCTCTTCTCATTGATATAAATGGCCTCAAGCAAATAGGGCAAAACCCACATGTTATATATCTATCCATATCGGGTGGCGATGTTTTCTCTTGTGCTTTACACTGACGCTTTAAATTATAAACAAGCTTGTTCTCTTGCTTTAATTTCATTTCTCATGTGTACTACCTCTTATTTGAGTTTCTCTTGTTCGATTATCAGTTCTTTTAATATTTGTCCCATTTCTGTTTTACCTTTTGTTGGATACATTTCTTACCAGAGAAAGATTCCTCTTGCTCTTGGTAAGCTTAGTAAGTTGTTTTTTATATTTCTACCAAAGTTGTTCGGTAATTTAAATCAATTTATCGTGATTTCAAATTCAAATATATGAACGTTTGCTTCATACGTTTAAAGAGTTGCATATCTCCATAACCGTAAAATACAATTGAATTTATTAACCGTTTAGAATCATAGGAGCCGGTACCGAAAGGTAACAAGTATGATGATTAAATGAACTTCATTGGATACGGTATTCCTGGACTATAAAACACAAATTTTTACTTAGAAATATGAACTCAAATTTTGAGTGCGTCTTATGGCACTAAGATAGGAAAATGCATTTTTCTAAAACTCGTCTTTAAAACTTTGGTGTTGCGATTTATCGAGGGGTGCTTCTTGTAGAGGGAGAAATACGGTATTTAAAAAGTAACGACAACAGCAGTATTAAGCGGCTAACTTCTAGCTTTGTGAATAATAATTTTATATAAATATGTTACAACTTTATTTATCCAAAAAAATATAGTATATATAGTTTATTATTTATTACTATTGGCTTTAGGAACAAATACGTTTGGGAATACAATTTGCAATTGGTCCATATCCTAAATTACCAGAGGAAAATAGTGCGTGCTTGATTAAACATCTTGCATTGTATTGAAGTATTCGGTTTCGTCTACAACAACAGTTGCAGTAATATCATCGTTCGGTAAATAGAAACTGGAAGAAGGAGTAACGAACCAACTGTAAGGAAACAGGAAAGCACGTTTTCGCGCTCTGAACAAATTCAAGCTACGTGAGAAACAACGTAAGCTTCGCATTCGCAGAACTAGGAGCAGAACACAACTTTTGCATTGGGATGCCTTCAAGGTGTTGCTTATTTATATTTCTATTTTCTAGAGACTTTCGTAATATAATAAGCCGAAATGCGAATATCGAAAGCTTGCCTTACTGCTTCGAAATATGAGAACTTTCTAAATATAACTAATTTTAATCTTATTTACATTCAATCCCTTTTCAGTGTTATTAGTAATTTTATTAAAGAATCTATGATAAAGTCTTTGGCTTGCCTAATAAAATTTGTCAACCTATAATCGCAAATTTTAAATTAAAAGTGATTAAATAAATGCACAAAATGTGATATGCTGGAGGCGTTTTTTAAAGGAAGAATGCAAGTAATATTGATTTTCACTGCAATGTGGAGTGCTCCTTTGTTTCCTTTGTATTCCTAAAAAACCAAGATAAAGTTGGAAAAAAGCTCAAAAGAAATGAGTGAGAATATTCTACAGAGTCTACCCTTGAGATATCTATATAGGGGATAGCCAAAGAATGTCTATCTTCTCAAATATCTACTTCACACAATTCCTAAACGACTTCTGCTATAACCCAATAAAATTACCAATGATATCTGTTAAAAGGAGAAATAAAATATCACATGATTCAATTTTTAAATGCTTATTATTCACAAAAGCAGAATTAATCAAAAGCATCTCTATTGTGTTTGAAAAATCAAGATTGTAAATAATGATAAATCGTCAGTATCTGATGAATTCTATATCTGCATGAGTAACTCTTTTATTCCACTCCATCATAATCCTCTTCTCGCAGATTACTACTGAGAATCATAGCAAAATATAAACGCAAATATTAGGATAGGATAATGCATTAAAGGTTTGATCAAAGATGTAATAGATTTATGTATTAAATAGATAGAAAATATATTTGAAAATTAACGAATTATATGCTTAAAGTGTAGAAACATTAGAGATATAATTTTATTTTCATTAATTTTCAATTTGAAAATGTCAAGAACAGCTTTTCTTTGACTCTCGAAAAGTGTGCGTGCAAAGATCATTTATCAGTATTTTGGCGCAAGGCTTGTGCGTCCAATGTTATCATCATGATTTTCATCATCATCATCATCATCACCATCATCATCAACAACAACATCATTGTCATTGCAGTCTTTAGCTACAGCAAAAGCACTTTTGTATTCTTTTGCACAATATCTGAGTAAGTATATAATCAATATCCTCGTCACAAAGGCAGACTTTTTCCGAAGAGCGCTTCACACGATCGCAGAGTATTTTAATGCTAATATGCTTGGAAGTTCATGGGTTATTTGGGTATAATAAGATAAACATAATTTAATACGGAAATATCAAAGTTAATTCAGGTTTTTGCATAAGTTTTTTGAGCTGTTTTGAATGTGCCCTTTTAAAATATTCACAGCGCATTTCCACAAATTTGATTTATTTATTTAGTTCTTATAAATAACACAGATTTAATTTAAGACTAAATATTTATTGCAGATTTTGCATATAACTCGCTTCATTATTATATTTCTTGTACATTGAGAAATCGTGAAGGAAACTCTTGAAACAGTAGTTATTAAAAAAGTCATTTCTCATTTTAGTGTGCATCGTACTTTTGCCCATTAAATGTTGAACCAAACCCTCGGTAGTTGTTCATTTCAGCATTCGTATTGTCACTATTGTCTATTGTTTCCATCATCATTATATACATTGAGGTGCACATTACGGTATATTCGCTCTTATATGAGCGAGAGTATATCAAGAGAGCGACCTGAACTTGAACACAATGAACTTGCAACGACTCTAAAGTAAAGGCCATTAATGAACAGCTTTTAGTTGTTGCGCATTGCGAGGCTTGCATTACCAATGAAAATGTTGCACGACTTTTATACCTTCTTTCGCCAGCTCTTAAATTGCAAGCACGGCAGCGTAAGTAACACAGAATGTTTATATTCAGCCATATACTCAAGGTAAAAGTCAAGATCTTATTGTTACAAACTTATGATAGTTATAACTTGCATATAGCTTTTAGCAAGATTCTACACCGTGTTCAGAATAATTGAAGACGTTGAAAAAGATTTTTTTCTAAATTCACTTACTTGAAGAGATTAGTCGAGACATGTTTTAAATCCTTTTTACCTTACGTTTGCACTTTTATTTTTACATTCTTCTTGCGTCTGAGGGTTTTTGGCTCGTATCAGATATCAAACAGATTCTTAAATGTGCTTTAGGATCACTCTTGCTTGAGTGCATCCTCCTTTTGTCATTCTCCGCTGAATGGCTTAGCAGTGTTTTCGACAGAATTTATTTGCTTGGAACGCTCTTATTAAGTTTACCCTGTGGTGGATGCGTTAGCGTTTTGATGTCGACGTAAAGCTGACTTATCTAGGCTTTTTCGTTTATTGCTTTTTCCAAAATAGATGGGCTATATTCAATAGCATTTATTAATAGCCTGAAATAATTGTTCCATCTGGTACTTACTTACTTCGGATGATAATGGAAGCCGCACGAATGTAATTTCTGTTATCATAATTACCAAAACTGAATTGAATTTGCGGTCGACGTGCACCACAAAGCAAAGACGTATGTGTTGAGCATATTTGCTTGTTGAAAGGTTCGGTCAGAGTCTGTTGTTCGGGTTCTGATAGAGGTTTCACTGAAACCCCATCTGTGTGCTATTAACTATCGATGCACACGCATCAGCGTCCCTCAGATAACGCACATGTTTTATTAAAAATTCTATTTAATATAGGAATTTCCATTTGAGGATCGATGATGTATTATTATGTTCGTAAATTGAATTCTTAGAAAATGTTTTAGTGCTAATGATTATTAGTCTAACTATAAAATATTATTTGTTTCAAACGTAAATAAAATTGTATTCCTTTCGGGTATAAATCAATTTCGATTCTACTTCCACGTTTTCTCTCAGGAGCATTCACGACCATTAAAGTTTTATGTTTTTTTGGTTCCATCTCATCTCATTGCATTACAGGGGCAGTCAAAAATCGAATAAATAAGTACGCACAACCGTCTAGGAAGTAATCCTAGTCGATGCGCACTTTGCGGATCCCTTATTTGTAGTCGAAGGTTGTTTCGCACGTAGGTTGAATTGTTCGGCAAAGTGAACGTGCTTGCCCGCTTCCTTATTTTGCTTTAAGGCGATTCCTTTTCCTATTTATGATTCGCTCCTTACGTGCGTAAAAAATAAATTTTTAAATGTAAATATGAACGCTACTTCATTCATATTCCTAATCAGTTTTTCATCAATTTTTACAATATATTCGATTATAGTTTTGTGAATTTATTTTCAGGATTGGTGCTGAAAATCATGCAAAGTGCATATTACTTTCAATTGCGACAAATCGATAAACGTTAAGTGCATTACGTGTCATTACATTGCAGATTGAATTTATTATACATGACGAGTGGGATGAATTTGCAATATGAGATTTGCAGTTTATCCTAGTTGATAGTAATAATATTGAAATCTGTCATTAATTGCGTTTAATTTATATATGTGAAAATAAAAAATCGATTTACTATTAAACACCGTACACGTAAAAAGTAATATGATTGTTATTATGCTACAACGATTCACGCGAATTTCTTATTCATGCCCAGCGAGAAGAGAACGTATATGAAGGTAAGGCAAACACGTTAGCTTTTTTTCGGTATCTGCGAGGCGGCGATGAAAAAAAGGAAAACGAAAATGCGTTCAGCTTCGTTCATTTTCATGGGAGCCTGAAGTGTGTCTTTGTTTCCTTTGTGTCCGCAAGAAATCTAAGGAGATGTTGGAAAGCAGAGCTCAGGACCAATGGACTGCACGGAAAGCAGCACGAGTGGATAAGTAAATATGAGAAAAAGTTGATGGGTAGTTCGATCGCGTATTCATGAATTGCCTAAAATCGATTGTGTGTTTCAAGGTGTCTATATCACGCACTTCTCCTATCATTTATTTATAATAATATTTATATTAATTTACATTGCAAGAAATAAATTTGGAGCATGTTTATTACTTGTCTTTGAAGTAAATTTCAAAATGAAATTTGTATATCTAGTGAGTGTATTTATTCTTTGAGATATTATAATATATTTATATTTATTTTGTGTAAGAAAATAATTCAAACGAGTATTCCATTCGCATATGAAATGCATGAGAAGATGGAATTCAATCTTAAGATTCTACTTCATTAGATTTTTCTTTTTCCGGGGAACAAGCATTCGTGAATACACATTGAGGCGCGCTCATCCTTAAATTTCGTAATATACTCAATGAGATTTTTCGTTCTATTTCCTTTATATGCATATTTCACTACAGAAGCATTAACTACACTCGAACGAAAATAAAAGGAGTGAATCCTTTTATGCATTGATTAGAAAAGTTTGTCCAATCGTGATTTTACTAGTCACTCACCTGCAAAAAATAAATAAGTGGAATAAAACATGGTTTCGTATTTTGTGTGCTTATACGAAATTAGGCTGTAAACAATTTCCGAAACATAATTTTATTATTCTTCCGCATTGGTTGAAGTGGTTGAGTACTTCCACGGCGGAAAAAATCTTGCAACTTTGTATTTTCGGCACGTCGTACTTCAATTACATTGCTTTTATTATATACTTACAAAAAGGCAATTCGTATTCGAAGATAGTGGCAAAGTATTAGAAATGGTAACATATGTAATAAGAAAAAGCACTGCGCAAGAAATGCCAGATACAGACGAAGCAGCAACCCTTGTTGGTCGTTGGGGAAAAAATGAGAAAATCGAAAAACTGAGTGAAAATGTAAGATGAAAAACAATTTTCTTATTGCCAGCCACAATGTAATAAGTAAGGCATTCTTCCTTTATCATTGCGTTTTCGTGCCGCTCCAAGCAACAACATAATGGACATTAAGCAATAATAATACGATTTACAGAGCAAAACTTGTGTTTGATTGACGTACTTTCAGAGCCTAAAAAACTTACTCGAGAAAAATTGAACTAATAAAATACTTAAATCAATTGCCCAACGGCAACCCACGTGAAATTTTACTTGGTTTCAGCGTGCAAAACAATTTTAATACCTATTAATGATAATATAGTCAGCAAGTTGATGAACAACAAAATTTGTCTCGGAGTTGTGAAAGTGGTGTGAGAAATGTCAACCCACATCATTAAATATGTACAACTATTACACTACTTCATTAAAATCAATATCAATTCAACACTTTGTCGCTACTATACATGTAAAATAATCTGAATATCGTTAATACTTGTATTTCAACAGACCACAAGCTTGGAAGTACAACAATACAGCAACGTTCTTCATGCAGGGAGAGTCTTGAGTTGGAATCCCAATCAAGATATAACTTAGACAGATGTTTGGAGAACTCCACAAGTAGATCATAGTCACAACTTCGATAAACATTAAACCCTTCTCATTCCATTTACCCAAACCATATGAATATCCACTATAACCTTGAGGTTTTGGACTATTAATATTTTTAAAAATCTTTCAAAATTGATGGAAATTAAATAACCAAATTCCTCTTTGTTTTTTTGTAAATTAT
Source organism: Anaulacaspis nigra (assembly GCA_030264675.1). Classification (NCBI taxonomy): domain Eukaryota; kingdom Metazoa; phylum Arthropoda; class Insecta; order Coleoptera; family Staphylinidae; genus Anaulacaspis; species Anaulacaspis nigra. Next base: position 35,852 of record JARJDV010009676.1, read on the forward strand.
TCTTTTAAAGTTAATTTAAGCAAAAGAAAAATGATGATAAGTATCAGATATTAGTCAAGGAAAATTCGGCGCTGTACGATTTTTTACGCAGCACATTTTGTTGTTTTATTTTTGATTGATCGAGGAAATTTGTTATGTAATATAAAATAAAATAAGTGTATAGCCTGTTCGTAAAATAAAGCGCGCTTGTATCCAAGCTTGTTTACGTTTTGGTAATTGCCCATAATTTACACAGCATGATGTCTACGAAACATTGTAATAATTTGTTAAAATATGGAACTCGCAAATAATCTGGAATGTGAATTTCGCTCACTTAATTTGCTTTAAATTATCTTTTCCAGCAAAATATTTGCACATTGCAGATGAAAATGTTAGAATACTCTACTAAATTTGATAGATCCATGTCATATGATTTGAATAATGTCTAACGTTTAGAGGAAATGATAATCTGAAAGATTTCTTCCTCAATTTTCCTGAAAATATGAAAATAAAATTTAATATAAATCATGCATAATGTGATTCTAAAAGAATGCCTTGTTGTCACTTTTGGGACAGTTATCGCCGGCAGGGACGATGCGAAAAATGGCGTCATTCAGGAGGTGATTTCCTCTCCGCACATTGTGCTTTTCTTCTGTGGCCTAAGAAGGTTATAAAATTGCTTTTTATTAGCTGAATACCGTCGTTCCATGTGCCAGCAAACATGGAGCATCTTCAATCTGCTATCCACGAATGGCCAGCGCAATTTACTTTTTATTTTTCTGTTATCCTGACGCGGAAATTGCGACTTGCATTTAATATTAAATGCGCTATAAAGTGACACGTTCGGCTTTACCTGCTTTAATATTTTAATATTTCAAACTTAATTTAAATCTCGTTTCCCTCCTTCGACCTATAAGAAACTTTAATTATTTTTGCATTCTACTCGCAGGAATATTGCATATCCTAGTCTATAGATAATTGAAAACAATTTGTAATTTGCATCTTCCATTTTAGCGTACCTTGCATATAAATCTCAAGTTCAAAACGCAAACGTGGTATGAGCAGAGGAAATAACAAGTAAAGCGGAAAGAAGCGTTAACAAATATATACTACCTTCTATACAACGAAAATGCTTTAAGGCTGAATCTAATTGCATATTCATGTCTGCATTCTGCATTTCTACACTAAGCACTCACTTAATACCATGTATCTCTTCTGCATTTGGCGCACAATGCAAACAGGCTACGAATTAATGTCTTGTTTATCCTCGGCTTCCACTGATAGCAGAGTGCTTATTCGACAATTGCCTATTCCGAAATGCTAAATAGCTGCTCAGAATGCAATGTTTTCTTGCCAACCACAATCCGATCTTATGCTTTATGTGGTTTAGTTTTAGATTGGATATGTGCATATTTAATTTGTAAAACAATACAAAGAAGATTTACATTTTAATGCTTAGTTTACTACCGCATTAAGGGTGAAAGATTTTTGGAAATTAATATTTGCAACACGTGTAACATTTTGTTAAATGATTGTGTGCATAAAGCGGCGAATTCAAAATAAATCGAGCGTTACAATAAAGTCTAAAGCGCCTCGGACCGTACAGGTCGACTTTCTATTTGTTATATCGATTCAACCTGATTCGTTCCCTGAACACTTCATTTCTCTCGAGTCACTTTGAACCTTTCATTTTCTTTTTTGCTCCTCTGTCGGTTTTTTCTTGAGCAGCAGGCCGGTTTGAAAAAATGTGGAAGAAATTCGTCTTTATTCCCAAGATGAATTAAATCCATCATACTTTTTATATTAGAATAATAATAGGCTTTTATAAATAAAACGCTACTATAGAATAATTATTCTTGGGTTTCGATGATATTACTTACAATTTTTATCAGTAATCAAATTGACTCAGTGCTTAATTAGATTTGCTTTCCATTATGAAGTTCACTTATTTCTGCTGTGATTGCAAAGGCAATGCAATGGATTTTTTATCTTTTATTAAATTATGAAAAGGGTTGATTACACACTGAAACGTCCTGAAATAATTGCATAAATTTCATTAATAAGCAATTAACTAAAATGCTAATTTAATTAAGTCTCAAAATATTTAGGAAGGATAACCATATTGAGTGCATTTTTCGTGGGAAAATTAAAAGCAGATTAGCATATCATAAATGCATTAGGAAATTAATTTGCTTATCATCTCAAATTTGCGGAAACCTTCAATTTCCACGAAAGAAATAGAAAGTTGAAAATGTATTTAAGTTTTCTTTTACATCTAGGTACCCCTAAATTACTTCATGTCTAATTTAATCTTAGTCGACTTGATGCATCTAAAAGTAAGGAGTTGAATACTGTTTGCGACACACAAATTCAGAGTGTTCGCTCAAAGTTTTGTTCGTTCAAACAGGCTTAACTTTGTCAACGCGCTAATACTTTGCGCGCGTACAAAGAAGCCGATTGATTCAATTCCGTACATAATCTTATTTTGTATATGTGTGTACAACTTGCGTGTATTATGAAGATTAGCGAGTCCTTTCGAATGCTTTTGAAATAACTCTCCATCATAAATTGGAGACGCTGAAAGATGATGAAATACGTCTTATGCATATTATTTCAATGGGTGTCGAATAAATACATTAAGTATGATTCAATTTCATATGAATTTCAAAGTTGGCGTTATTCACGTTAATGACTTCTCAAATTATTCATTTGTCACCAAAGATCCCAAGCTCTTTGATTATCTGAAGATGAATTGCGATCCAAATGAATAATTTGACACTTAAGCTTATTAATTAATAATATTCAACGCTAATTACATGTGCGTTGTTTTCAAGAAGCGCCAAACGAGAAATTTTAATTCCAGATTGCTGAAACTCATGAGTGATTCTCGGTTTTAATCAAACTTTTCCGCTTTTTCCTATCTTAACCCTCATTAATTCATTCAATTAAGTGATCCCGTTCATATTATGCTGGAAACTCCCTCCAACTTGTTACTTCATCCTATAAAACTCGACGGGCTTAAAGCCGGAAGCTTAAAACTTATAACTTTCTGATTTGTATACTTCCTTGCTTCCACTTTTTGCATGTCCAGCCTGATTTTTATCTAATTCATTACTATCATACTTCACTGGCATGGAGGATTTTAAAGAGTTTTTAATTAAATGCTAAATTATATTTGTGAAAATGCAATTTTATCGTCGTTGCGTTAAGCATGTTATTTACTTTACTGGGTCATATTTGCTAAGTGGCGAATATTTCCAAAGGGATTTGGAACTTGAATTACTTTTTGCTGCTTACCTTGGACTATTCCAAATAAATTATTGAGGATTCCATTGCTATGTTGTTTATTATCTCTTTACATACATAAAATTTTCTCTACTGGATTATTCGAATAGTTTACGACTCCCAAAGGTGAAATATTGATTTAAAATGCGCGCATGGTTTGCCAAAGGAAGGAACATGTTTTTTAAAGTATATTTTTACTGTTTTTAGTAGTTTTCGTGAATTTTATTTGCCACCAGGGATGGAAAGATGATAAACGAAAGGGAATAACATTATAATTGTAGAGTTAGTTTGAAATTAGTTTTATAGAGAATTTATTGTTAAATACAATGCAACATTGTAACTTATTTATTTAGATTTATGACACAAGTTGAGAATTTATAGCGACATAAACCATTTTGCAATCACAGTGCTCTTTACGTGGGGTTTATCTAATTCTCAAATGTCTGCAAGTTTAAATGTAAATTTATGTCCTTCGTCGCAATAAATAATATTTGTACATGAGATATTCTTAAATGTCTCGACGTCAATATTCGATATCGATCATTATCATCGTATTGGGTTTCATCCTCACGTTCGCATCCATATTTTTTCCTGCAATTCCCACGTTGGCTCACTGGCCTTCCTTCAACTACACCAACTTAGTCTCGTTAGTTTACTTCGTGTTCATTTTATTTCCTATTTCGCACGTTCGCACGTCCGTCGCTATTTTATTTTTCTATGCTGTCATCCTTAATAAATAAAAAATGAAAACGTCTCCTTCTTTTCGTATGACAGCAAAATCGTCACTGAAAGATTTTATATCTTGTGCTATTGATGTTCCCGGAAAACTGTAATAATTTTGAAACCAGTCAAGCGATTTTTATCAAATTTTGGGGGTTTGTTCTCAGATAGTTGAAAAATAATCTCTGAAAATTTCATAATTTTCGGTTCGTTGAATCGCCGTTGCCGGTTTATGTATGGTTTTGACCCCGATTGTGAAATTAATTAATAACAAATGTTATCTTAAACTATTTATTAGTGTGTTAATGTTGTTTACTATGTAGTGTAATTATCGTTTATTACCCGTGACATGGTAATGTATGAAAGTACAATCAATTAATTAGGAGCAATCAGTAGAAGATAATTCAGTAAATACTTGTCATCGAATGGGAAGTTCCTTTGGGAGATATTTCGTCATGATATGGCGTGCGGCAGTCCCATTAAACATTAAGCACTCTTATTTCATGGTTATCAGCAATGCACGTGCGCGTTCTTTATCCGAGCCTTGTGGAACAAATTGGACGACATTTCCTTGCGACTCTCGTTCGCCTCCGACGACGACGGAAAGGGAGGAAAAAATAGCGACATCCGGCAACGTGCGATATTACTCCGACTGTCGTCATCGTCCAAATTGACGATGCTGCCGGAATTCGTTTCTGTATCGCCGTCGCCGGTTTATTCATATTTTATGAATAAAGTGCAAAAAGTAATCATATTTGCACTTCGTTCACAATACGTTTTTTTTCTATATGAATTATCTGCGTCGTGAAGGAGAATTCTCTTCGTTTTTTATCTATTAATGCTATGAACAGAATTTATTGTGTTCGCTGCCTTCACACACCTGAAAATAAACGCGTTTCTTCACAGGTCTTTTGAGACGCAGTGTATAAAGTGGGCGGTTTTGTGTGAGTGACATTCAATTTGAATTCCAATTTCATGAGATGTATTTTATCTGAGTAGACGTTTCATAATTGTTTACTGATTGGAGTTTGGTTAGCTTGAAATGAATTTCACATGTAAAAGGTGGGATTTTCTTAAGGCGAGATCAAAATAAGTATTTAATAAAAAATGTGCTATGGAGAGAAAATATTTTCATTTTATTTAGCAAAAGTGTCGTTTTATTAAACAAAATAATTTTGGAATTTATACAACAAGCTGCTACCGAATAGTTTTAACCTTTTTTATCTTATATGTGGAATTACTTTAAAACTTGGCAACTTTGTGACCTTTGTTAAAGTTTCGGTTTGCCCGAGTTTAGTTCGCAAAAAGTTGGCAAACTAGGCGAAAATTGTAAATGCACTTGTAAACTACTTTTGAATTTGACTAACACCTTGCTTTTTTAATATTTCTTTCGTATTATCACTGAATTCTGATTTCAGAGTTTTGCCACAGTTATAGATAATAAAGTAAAGTTGGTGCGCAGGTAAGTATATTTTTGGGGATGTTAAATGAAACGTTATTAAACATGTAAAAGCCCATTTTCATATTTAATGAAATTGTTTCTGCCCTTGGCCTGAATTTACAGCTTTCAAAATATTTCAATCAGTGTTAGGAGCTTTGCATACAAAGAATGCTTTTGAACGCCGAAGTGAAATAAGGAATTATTGAAAAGGAATCTGAAAGGTGCGTATTGTATTGCCGAGCTTAAGAAGGTAAAATGTGATGCAAAAGTTTGATATTTGAAAATAATTTATTTACGTTTTGTGTTATTAAAAATTCTTTAGAAATAAGATGAAATATTTCATATTCAGATCAAACGTTGCATCTGAATTTAATAAACTTACTACGACTACTGATTTCCTAAAGGAATAAGAAAAAAGATTTCTTAACCGATAAGTACTCACCCTATAAATGTAGTTGTCTCATTAAGATTGAAGAAGTTGATTAATTATTAAAACTATTTTGGACCCTTTTACCGAAAGAGGAAATCTTACCCTTGGAATATTGAATGAACTTAGTAAGACGCAGAAAGCATCCTTAACTCGTTTACTATCATGTCACCCGAATTTGGGTGACACAATATATTCTCAGTCAACCTCACGCGCATCCACTCGTGGCTTGAGAGTTTATGACATAATGACTGGACAGTTAACGTATGAATGAATGATTAAACAATTTTTCTATACTTTTGAATGATCTTATTATGCTGTGTTTATGTTGATAAATAAGTTTAAATTTAACATATTAAATATTTAATGAAGGTCTTGTATATAAATATCCTACAAGTAAGAGTCTAATATATAATTCATCTACGTTAAAATTTATTATTCAGTGGAAAATTTTTAAATAAAAACTCTCATAAATAATAGAAATACGTGAGATATAAAAGTTTATAAAATCAAAATCTCCAGATGTTTTTTTGTTGACTTTTGCACTGACTTCTTGTGCAAATCATTTTTGTTCGTTGACGTTTCGTATTTACGTTTCGTACTCTTTCTCATCCTGTCTGTTTTCTTAGCTGAATTCAAGTGATGTCAGTAAACAAAATCAGGTGAATCTGTTCTTGCTGCAAAAGATACATAAAAGAAAGGGAAAGTAAATCGTTCTCTTGACGTATTGTGAAGTAAATGATAGTTTTATAAATTTACAATGCATAGAATAAATTTAAATTATCTTTATTGTGCGGCCTCTTGAGCGAAATATGGGCATTATAAATATCCCTAGCGTGTGTTCTCAGAGGTAATAATAAAATGAAAAAGTTTGAAAATGTATTTAATAAATACGAAGCGCTTAGAGATTCGCAGTACGCGCGAGAGTTTGCTAAGAAAGATTTATGTTATCGGTAAGCAGTTTACACGGTCAGCGCTTCTTCAGGATGCATCATGTTTATTTTAGTATACAGCAGCGACGTCAATTATATCGCGTTATCGTTTTCGTGCGTGCTTCTTCTTCCTTGGATGGCGGCGGCGTCAGCGGCAGCCCACAGCAGCCGCACGCTGTTCTCTTATGATTTACTTGCAGTTCCATCAGCAGCCGCCTCGTGCAGCCCTTGACTTTTATGCACACTAAGTTTCAATTCAATTTTGATAGCACGAAATCCACTTCTGCGTCGCATCCTTCAACTTATTTATTTTCTTCTTACCGTTTTCCTCTTCCTTATAATAAATGTGCGCCGAGTTTTAATAAATTTCATACGAATTTAAATTGCAAATTTACATAGTTCAGTTACCACAATTGTTGTTGTTGTAATTATTAAAATTTTATATTATCAATATGTTCATTTTACATACATTTTACAATCTGTTTTGTTGATAGGTACATAACCTTTATGATAATTCAATAATACAATTAGAAAATATATTTGTGTACTTATTTGAATTATGTTAAATTAAACGAAAAAAATCTAAATTTTTGATATTTCATATTCATTTTTTGTTAAAATTTTCTATATATTCACTGACTTACTGACTTATTTCGTAATCACTTATTGATTAGGAATATTACAAATAGTTATTCCATTCAGAAAGTTAGTTTAGTTTTATTTGTTTTAAAGCTTAAATATTCTAAACATTAATACTGTTTTTATTCACGTCAGCCAGGATGTTACGTATAAATATTTCAGCGTATTTTAAGATATATTATTTCATTATGATACAGAGATATCTCGCATATAATTTTGCATTCTTTCTGCGTTTATGATATTTATACACAATTTACACATTTTATCCTTTTTTTGCTGTGTTGTGTTGTTTATTTTCAGTATGCAATTGAATTGAAATTCATTACATGCACGAATATTTGCTTTTCACATTTTAAATTCGCACAATCCACAACAGCCACACGTGTATTTGTATAACGTAGTTTTCGTGCGATTGTAATTTATTATTTCTATTTACACAACAACTTAAGGTTATTATTTATGCTTGCGTTTTTGTTTTGTTTGATTTTTTTCTGGTTCATAGTAAATACACTCTAGCAGACAAGGCATTTGTTTGTGTGAACGCACTTAAATGAAACCATTAAGCTGCTATAACAATAAACTATTTATTCGCGCTTTACACATGAGCAAAATAATGAGATTAAAACGTTTTAAAAATTAAGAATACAATTTACCTTTTTCCCTTGGCTTAATACTAAGCTATTAATCATCTAATTAGTAATATTTACATGGAATTATTTTTGGCACATTTGCTTTGCGCAATATTTCAACAAAATATTTTCTTTATTATACCTAAATCACTTTAGATTATTTGTTATACTTACAATTAGGATATTTTTAATATTCTTTGATGGGGAAATTAATTGAATCAAATATTTGATTTTAATGTTGAAATCATTTTTGAAAATTCCTTCCGTATCCTTTCTCTTCGTAATTAGTGCATCATTAACAAGTATTACACTATACAATAACAATCAATAATGTTCTTCTCGTTTGGATTATATTTTTGGCAATTTCCTATAAGCGGCTGTTGGTTGATGATGTTCATCCGCGTGCGCGTGCTCGTCCTTCATCCGATTGTCAAACGAACTCGGAGGAATACTCGCTGTCGCTGCAGCTTGAAAGGGAGGTGGGCGAGGAGGGTGCTGCAACGAGGAGCGAGCAATTGCTAGCGTCCTCGATGTCCTCATCGTCCCAGTCGGCAATCTCCAGAGCCTCTTCGTCCGTCTCCTCCACCGTCTCGATATCACGTCGACAACCGTGATGGTGGAGCAGCGTACTGTGCATTGCCTTACGATGCCATCGCTTGCTGCTGCCCCCGCCGCCAACGCGCATATATCTCGTAAACGACGACCGCCACCCGACATACCTGTTGTTCCTCGATCATAGCTCGATCACCTCGGGTCCTTTCCATGTAATGCCAGCGCGCAAAAGATTCCAGTAGCGCATAACACCAGCGATTGCTATTATCTGCAATTTTATCATAGAAAATTCGAAATTTATTATCCCAACTATGAATAATAACCCTATAAAAACAGATTATGTAGTTTGTGGCTTGGTAATTATAATCCATTGAAAATTGAGGTTAATTAAGGATAAATTTCGTTAACCCAGGATAATAAATAATAGCATAAACACGGTAGCAAAAAAGTTTATAGTAAACTTGTTTCATAACTCAATTTCCATCACAAGTTCAAAACATGCTTGGCAAAGTTTAAATATTGTGGTGAAATGCACTTACGTTAATTAAAGTTCTCGATACGAAAAAGGCAACTTCGGCTTTACACAGTGCGTCGAATTGCTGTAAAAGTTATAAATAATTTAGTATTTTTACAGCTTATGCATGAATTATTCAATTAAAATAATCTTTCGGCAAGAAAATTTAAGACTTAAGTCTTAAATCTACGAAGTAAAACTTCCTCTGCGATAAATCATTTTCGCCATGGCTAATAACTAATAACGAACTCTAACGAGAAATGTTTGTCTTCGCGCACATGCATAAAGCAGGGCGCAAATGAAGTGAAACTTACTTTATTGACGTGATCACGAAGCACGTTCGAATAGACCATTGCAACAGCTTCCAGCGACATGAATGTGATAAAGCCGATTATCCATGGTATTATTAATGATGAGTTCTCCTGGAAGCAGAAGAAGAGGACGAAGACGGTGAAGAATATTGGTTGCAATCAAAACACCATTAATTTTATCATGATGCTAATTTGACGGCAACTTTCGAAAAAATGCAATTACTTATCATACCTCCTTTCGGAGATGTGAATATTAAGTATGTAAATAATTACTAAACTTGTTTGTCTCTCGTTCGCTGCCAGCCAAAAAAAAAACGTAATTAATCATAGAATGTTAGAGACGGCAATTAATCATTTACTGCTGTAATATCGCAGATGCATAAGTAATTAGAATTTTAGTGTTTTATTGATGTTTTAATTGGAACGTAAAGGAACATGTTCTATGATTAATTAATCAATTAATAAACTTATTAGCTGATTGCTAATTACGAAATATAAAGTCTAATTAATAATCAATATTTGCGATCGTAAAGGGCTTTTTCGTTGATGAATTAATAATAAATCTCAGTAAAAGATTTTCGAAAAACATGCCTGAATGTTGAGTTATTTGCATAATTTGATTTTGTTTGATTGACATTGTGTTTCACAGACGCTTCACTCGGTGAGCACGGAAGCGTAAAACGTGAATTATCAATAAATATTTGCGTGATAAATAATGGATGGTTGGGGTGCGATATTGACCCAAATGCATAAATCAGCCGAGCAGACATTACACGCATTATAAACACGTCGGTGTGTTTGCGCTGTCGGCGGTGGATTTCGCAAGAGGCGGGCGTAAATGCATGTTGATGTGTATTTGTGGCATGCGATGTGCACTTTCATGTTGTGTTAGGTTAGACTAATAACACCTTAGCGCAGCGGTGGCGGCAACGGTAGCACCGGGGGCGGCGAGTGTGCAGGTAACCCTGACATTGCATAAATTTCTTCCGTGCTTTCAATCAATTTGCCCGGCTCCAAGCGAGCGTCGAATGAATTTCCATATTCGACTGCTGCTCGCTTTCATCCGTTTCATTCATCTGTTTGAATGCGTTGCATGTGCAAAGCGTGTTTCAAATGCGTTTTGCCTTTTCATTTTAGTTCTGTTTTCCTTCGCTCGACTTGGAAACCAACTTCAAACGCGTCGGAACAAAAAGAACACTGCGCTAAAGTTTGCAACGTGATATGATTAGAGCTGTGCTCTGCTTTTCAGTATCATTTTAAAACATTTTTCGAAATATATTATTGATGCCAAACTTTTATGATTTAAAGTTATAATAACTAAGATAGAATGTGTTATTACTTATTTGGGAATCATTGATGATCGTTTGGAATTTACAATCGAAAGAGATTTCCGTTCATTTCGTTTTAAAATTGCATTGTCACTGATTTTGAAAAACGCATCAATCATCTTCGTCCGGATTGAGAGTATTGCTCTTCGTATGTCATTTATTATGACATGATGTGCAAAGTTTCACGTTCTGTAGAAACGAATTATAAAACTTACGTTGCTGTCCGTTTTGCTAAGTGAGTTTGATTAATACGAGAAAATTAATAGTAATTTTAAAATTTTATTAAACTCACAGAACGTAAATAAAATTTATAACACTCGTAAAAATTTGGATCATGATTTATTAGAAAATTTCGATTTCGATTAAGTTTTATTGCTGGAAGTTCTTTCTTGTTATTTTGGACGAAATTTGGAAAATCGTGCTGTTTTTATGATATTATCCTATATTAGAAAGTTCGATTTTCGGAGGCGCGTGTTTGCTGGAATCAAATATCAAACAAATTCCCAAACGCACTCTGCGATCACTCGCACTCAAGTGGGAACGTACTTCTTCGTTCATACATCAGAGGGACGCTGTGTAATTTCAAGAGAATTTATTTACTGAGAGGCTTTTATTAAGTTTACTCAGTGGTGTAAGCCGTGACATGTTGGGATGAAGAAGCAGAGGAAAAAACGTACTTATGCAGCACATTACAGCTTTGTTCTCTTATTTTACAAGCTTCTTATTTCAACGCTGCAAGCATTTGATAGGTAATATAAAATTCCAATAAAACTTGTTTAAATACCTTCCATCAATATACTAGATTTAATTTGATCGTTATTGAGGAATTGTAATTGAAATGAAATCTTTTGCAAGTAGAATTAAATAATTCCACATTTCTGTGCTTCATGGAGAATGTACCTACATGAAGGAGAAATCCCTCAAGGAATTACATCACTTAAGATCCTGACAAAAGTACTTTTATTTGATTTCCTGCCTTTATATTACATTGTTCTTTTCAAGTCAACAACGTAAAGCTTTGTTTTAAACATATTCCTCTAGGAATTTTAAAATTAAATATGCTTTGTCATACTTACTGCAGCATGACATATTTATTCATGAAACAATTGAAATTATAAAGGAAATGAGAAAGTCAGAACGCATTTTCATTACAAATTTAATTAACTCATAATAATGTACAACCCTGTATTGGTTTTTCATAAATAATTAACAAAACCAGTACTAAAAATTCAGGGTTAGGATTTACGATACCCCCTGTATAGGGCGCATTCCCATGTTGTAAAGTAGTGAGCAAAAGTTATAATATTAAATGCAATTACCTACTTTATTATTAGTAGTGTTTTTATTAATTTCCGTTAGCAACCTTAAAGGAGTGGCTTTCAATCGAATTTAAAGGGTGAGTACCCATTATGGGATTAATTTATTTAAATTAATATCCTATCACTTTTTTTATAAATACAAATAAATATAATTTAAACGTTTATTATAATACTAAAATTCGACGTTTTCATATAAACTGATTTTCTTTTAAATAGACGAAAAGGCGATTTCATTAAAATGTGGCATTAAAAAATACGACCATTTTAATGCAACCATTTTATCAAAAATGAAATAAAATTTTACGATTCATATAAACTATAATAAAACATTTTGCCTGTAATATGATAAAGAATGTTATTTTAAATTTAATATACGATAACTGATTAAATTTTTGTGATCAGGATAATAGCGAAGCATAAACGAGTCGGTTGAATGCGAATATACTTATTTGAAACATCTTAACCAAAATGGTAATTGTGCGAAAATAATTGGCAGTCTCTGCTGCGCCATTTTCGTTCATTGAAGCAATGAAACTAACTGTGGTAATATTTACCGGTTGGGTTAATGTGCTGTGTCACGTGAGGACACTTGCACGAAGTCTCCGCGCCGATCTCGAGACTGGCACAATTAACGTAACAAAAGGGACTTTATTACAATGACCGCAATGTTATCTCCAGGGTGCAATAATACTTTAGCTAAAATAGACCAACTTGAAAATTCGCTGTGCTAAAAATGTCCTCTTTTAGAGTTTAAAGAGCGATATTTATTTCGGTTTAGCTGAAATTTATAGTTTTTAAACGAAATAAAATAGGGATTCTAGTGTTTTTTTAGTGGACTGTCTAGTCGGTCATGGACAACTCTTAAATGTTGCGGCAGAATGGAAACTTGGCGAAGGATTTATGGAGAGATGTGGTTCAAATAATGTAAACGTAGCCAATGAATTCAACGCCGAGTTAAATAACTTGAGTTGCACCTTCATCCAAGTTCTCCGGTTAAATGAGGCTATTGCGATGCTGGATAAACTCACTTTGTGTTCAGCACTCGAAAGATGAGCGTATCACAAATTACACGTTGTCATCTGGGAATGTTAGCCAGACAGACACATTATGATTTCATCTTAAGATGGATTAATATAAAAGGCAAATTTACTTAATGAGGCTTTTCACTTTCATTATTAGATGCATAAATAGCAATTAATAATAATGTAAATATTTTCTAATGTTTTCAAGGCCTATAAAGTATATTGTATGATTTAAATATTTTAGGGAAGGGTATATTGAATGATATTAACATATGTAGTTACATAATATTAAGAAAAGGATAATACAAAAGGATAACTTAGGAATTAACGAAAACATAACGGAATTAAGATAATCGATGGAAGCTTTAATAAAACGTTTAAAAAATGTTAATATCATTATCAATAATTCAGTATTTCCCGAAATAATTAATTGGGATTTGTGTTTTCAATATCTTGTTATATATTTTCGCAAAGTAAAATTGATGAAGAGAGTAACTCGCCTAGATCGTGTAATATCATTTTTGGGAAACAAGTAGTATTTTAAGTTACTGATTAAATTGTGTTAACATACCTGCATAATATTTGGAAAACTAGGATATTATAAAAGGATAAATAATGAATTAACAAAATATCAAGCAAATTAAGATGATCAATTAATCACTTAAAATCTTTATGAAATCGTAAAGAAAAATATTAAAATCTCTGTAAATAATTTACGTTCAGTTTATTCAATATTTATTGCAATCCTTAATTTACAAACGAGTTTTCCATATTTTGTTATTCATTTTAGCCAAGTAAATTAATCCTCGTCTAATATAAATTTTGGAAAATATGTAGTACATTAAATTGCTGATTGAATTATATTAACATACTTACATAATATTAGGAAACGGATAACACAAAAGGATAATTAATAAATTGACGTAATCTCAAGCGAAAAGATAATCAATCCACTGTTTAGAAACTTCATTAAATCAAAAAGGAAAATGTTAATCTTTATCAATAAATTACCATTTGTTTATTTAATATATATTGCTATCCTTAAATTAGAAAAGTGTTTTTAATACTGAAATATGTAATATATTAAATTACGGATTCAGTTGTATTAACATACTTACATAATATTCCGAAAAGGATTATACAAAAGGATAATTAACGAATTTTAGATATGGTAATACTTTGTGATTGAATTATCGGTTTGCAAAGTTAGGCACGCCGAATTCGTTTCGAGATTTTCGCGCTCAACGAAGCAAAGTTTTTTGTAACTTTGTAGCACGCACCGCGCGCCGCCAACCACATACTTAATATGGATGCCCTCGGAACATTCGCGCAGAATATCTATTGAGTTTTTCGGGCGGCGGTTTTAAGTGATGCGATCGTGACTTTGGCAGCAGTCCTTCGGCGCTCCAGCGCGCTTAACTTCGACATTGTGGAAAAACTTTATTCGTTTCCACGCTGCTTTCACGCCAGCTTTGACGGACACAAAACTTTCGCACGCTCATTGAAATGCTGTCCAAAATGCAACGATATTATTGAAAGGAGCGTAGGCAGAAAAAGGAGACAAATCAAAAGAACAGGGCGACGACGACGAAGAAGAAAGGTGACTACTCCCGCTGAATGACAGAATGCTTTACACCAAGTCTCATCCCTTTGGTTATCTATATTCGTAGATTATTCAACGAAATCTGCGCGGAACGCAACTCAAAATAAAGGAAAGTAATCAGAAACTTTTTGACTTGACTAGTGTTAATCTCAGGAAGAACATCTCGACGTGCCGACGAAGGAAAAAAGTAAAGATGGAAGCAAAACTTTTCTCATGTTTTAAAAAGAGCTTCGAGGTTGTGAAATTTACGGGTTGTTGCATTTCATTTTGATGAAATGATATTCTTTCTTGTATTATTTGTGCTAATCTAATATCAAATCGAATTCGCGTAAAATGCAGAAATAAACGGCGACTGCATGCAAATGTGCACTTAAGTTATGCGCCTTTTATATTTTTGCTAACGCATCCAAGTTATTCAAGTTGCATTCCACGTTTACAGCTATGACATTTTATGCATATCGTGCATTTTTCCCACGCACTGTCTGCATCTTTGCGCATTTGCATAGCGCGCTCGTATTTCTCGCGCATCAGCTCAATATGACATCATTCTTTAACGCGTTTGAAAAATTTTATGAGGAATTTATTCAAATTTTGGCCATAAATAACATATCTCTTGGTTTATATTCATTCCGTCGTTTAATTAAAATTGTAAAATTGATATAAATCATCCTCTAAATTTGCCAAAAAATAATTCCATTCTTCAACTTTAATGTACCCCTAGCTAATATGAAATGTTATTATTGTTAAACATTTATGCCTTTCATAATGTTTTCTTGCATTTTGTAATTTAAAGTAAAAAATATAATTTTCAATAATTTTATACTCATTCGGTCGTTTAATTAAAGTTATGAAATTGATATATATCATTCTGTAAAATCTCTAAAAAGTAATTTTATTCCTCAAATTTAATGTGCCCCTAGCTAATATGAAATGTTATTATTGTTAAACATTTATGCTTTTTATAATGTTTTCTTGCATTTTGCAAATTAAAGTAATAATATAATTTGCAAAAATATAAGATTATATTCATTCCCTTGATTAATTAAAATACTGAAATTAATATAAATCATCTCCTAAAATTAGCAAATAATAATTTCATCCTCTAAATTTAATATACTTCTAGTAAATATAAAATGTTGTTATTGTTAAACAAATATGCTTGCCGTTTTGTTTTCTCGCGTTTTGCGGTTTGAAGTAAAATTATAAGTTTATAATCATTCCGTCGTTTAATCACAATAATGAAATTCATATAAATCATCCCCTAAAATTACAAAAATAATTTCATTTTCCATATTTAATGTACCCCTAGCTAATATGATACATTATTATTGTTAAACAAACATACTTGTCATATTGTTGTCTTGCGTTTCGCAATTTGACGTAAAATTATAAGTTTATATTCATTCCGTCCTTTAATTAAAATAATGAAATTGATACAAATCATCCCCTAAAAATACAAAAAAATTATTTCACATTCCATATTTAATAAACCCGCAGCTAATATGAAATTTTGTTATTGTTAAACAAACATGCTTTATTAACATGCTCTCCATGTTGTTTTCTTGCGTTTCGCAATTTGAAGTAAAAATATAATTTGCAAACAAAACACAATTGGGAAAACATCATCAAAACACGACGTGGAATTTTCATTCCGAAAAACAACAGGAAACATTGTCAAGGAATTGGATTAATTACATTTGCCCGAGGTGCATTTCTTTTCTGATTATTTGAATTCATTTCAATAATTCATAAGATGGCAATGTGGTTGAAGAAAATGGAAGCTTAACGAATTCTTCGTATTTTATATCCTCGTAAATTATTTACATGTTTTTTTGGTATTCGTCGTATTGATATATTGGAAAACTTTTTCAATAAGCTGCGGGTCAAAATTCCAGATAGGGCTAATACGTTTGCTTTGTACGATTTATCTGAGCAGTAGAAATCAATAATGCCCAGCTTACTTTGCTTACTTTGCCTAAAATTCGCCACGAATTGCGGTCGAGCGTACTTGAAGAGCACGTGCTTTTGCCATTCATCAATTTCGAAAATGCGAAAGAAGGAAAAAACGCAACAATACTGTTGTTTAACAGCTTCATTCTCGTGATCATCACTCAGCGTTCATCAGTTTTTTGGTAAAGTGTGTTTTGTTGTTTATGCTTCGAAAATATCATCAAACATTTTTCATACTTTCGAATAAAGTCCAGTTGAATCTTTAATTCCTAAATTTGCTAAACAAAAAAATTATTCAGTGCTCTTCAGAAGATTTATATTCCTTATTAGTAAACATTAGAGTCAATTTATTCGCCGCCCCTTATATTTATTCACGGCTTCCCAAATCACTTCGAAACAAAAGTCATCCTCAACCACATCCCTGGAAATGATTTGAATAACAGTAGTTTAAAAAGGATGAAAATTTATATTCCTTATTAGTACACATAAGAGTTAATTTATTCGCTGCCCCCATATTTTTATTTACTGCCTCTCAAATTTACTCCAGATAACCGTCACTCTAAGCATCCCCTCGGAAATGATTTAATTGAAATATATTTCTTATCAGTAAACATTAGAGTAGATTTATTCACTGCCCCTTTATTTTATCCACTGATTTTAAAATCGATTCAAGACAACTCTCACTCTGAGCATCCCTCTAAAACTGATTTAATTGAAAGTAATTCAAACTACATAGTTGATTTTTCGAGAGAAGAAAAATTAATATTCCTTATTAGTACACATTAGAGTTGATTCATTCACCGCCCCCCATATTTTTATTGACTGCCGCCCAAAGCTATTCGATGCAACCATCACCCTTAGCGTCCCCCAGCAAATGATTTGATTGAAAATAATTCAAACTACACCGCCCCTTTATTTGATCCACTGATTTTAAAATCGACTCAAGACAACTCTCAATCTGAGCATCCCTCTAAAACTGATTTAATTGAAAGTAATTCAAACTACACAGTTGATTTTTCGAGAGAATAAAAATTAATATTCCTTATTAGTACACATCAGAGTTGATTCATTTACCGGCCCCCATATTTTTATTGACCGCCTCCCAAAGCTATTCGATGCAACCATCATTCTTAGCATCCCCCAGCAAATGAATTGATTGAAGATAATTCAAAGTACAAAGCTCATTTTTAAGGCCAGTAGAAAATTATATTCCTTATTAGTAAACATTAGAGTAAATTTATTCATCGCCTCTTTATTTTATTCGCTGCCTTTCAAATCCACTCAAGACAACTGTCACTCTTAGTCTCCCTCTAGATATGATATAATTGAAAGCAATTCAAACTACAAAGTTGATTTTTCGAGAAAAAAAAATTATTATTCCTCATTAGTACACGTTAGAGATTTGATTCTCACCTTCACAATTGTCACAACTGTCACCTTCAGACATCCCATCGAAAATAATTTAAATGAAAGCAATTCAAACTATAAAGTTGATTTTTAAAGAGAATGAAAATTGTATGAGATTCCTTAAACTTTTTAGAACTTTCTGAAAGTTTCCTAAGACCACAAGTGAAGCAGAATATTAACAAATCAACAATGCACCCAAGTTATCGCCTTGGTTCCATGCTTAACGTCCACGCAGCGAATATGAAGTCGATTATTGAAGTTTGAAGAGTTTTGCGATGACGAGAGGCGACGGTGGCTTGAGAAAGGGGAGGAAACCGAAGCGAAACACGCAGATTAAACAAAACGAAAGCAATTAACTTCCAATACAAAGATGGCATCGCGTCGAAGCCATTGTGCAAGAGACGCAATGATTGAAGATGAGCACCCACGAAGTCGACAAACTTTTCGCTCTCCTCGAAGAGGTCGCCGCCATGAATATTCCACTCATGAATTAATTGTCTAACGCAAACATCATTAGACTTGCATATTATCTTCTCAATATTTATGTTTATCACACGAAACGTGTACGCGCTATAAGCTGATGCTGTTTATCACTGCGCTTTGGATTTATCATTAAACATGCCCTGAGGTTTCGTATAATTTTCCTCAACAACACAAGTATTTAACATAATTCCTCCACTTTACCTAAGGTCATAGCAATTTTGAATAATAACCAATCATCTCATAACTATTTACGCAAAGAACTGGAAAATTATAGCTTTTTACCTTGTATATTCCAATAAGTAGCAATGCACTGAGGATAATCATGAAGAGTTGCGTTCCAATTATAGCAAAGTAGGCAATTTGAACTCCTGGAAAATATACATTTATTTAATATGCATTACAATAAATATTTTGCTGAAACTTTTATATTTATGAAATTAAATTAAAGTTTAGATGGAAAATTACTTTATGTTTATAAATCTGTCTAAATGCAAAAAGTTTTAACAATAAACTTTTTATAATATTGAGCATGGGACAGGAAAACAACTAATTAAAAGTTGGTACGGGCTTATTAATTAATTTTATCTTAATTAAGATAATTAGAATCCTTTGTACTATTGTTGGAATTTTTTATATATGTCTGATGTATGTCTAAAGATTTTTAATTAGCTGTAATTTTACCTTCTTTCTTGCTATTGAAAAGTATCAAAACAGTTAATTAGAAATAATCAAGTATTTCCCTTTGGTCATTTATGGTAAATGGACGAATGTTTTACATGCACAAGGATAATTCATATTCATTATGCATTTGATAATTTATAAGTTTTAAGTGAAATTTATGTGTTTTAATTATGGATGTCTCGCTGAAGGTCTAAGAATATAAAGTACTTTTGCATAACTGTATATTAATCGATCCTTAGTTTCCTTTACGTTCGTGTTTCTTCAACTACTTCTAAGCGGCTTAAATTTAATTTAAAACTTTGCTCTGTTTCAAGGATATTAAACAAGTCACTGTGAGAAAAGCATTCAATCACTATAGAAACGTGTGCGCATAAATTTTAGCTGTTTCTTTTATTATTTAAATTTATTGCGCGTTATATTGAGACGTTAACTGCAAATAAAGGGGACTGATTCAATCGTTAAATTGGGTAACATTTCTCCATTACCTTAAATTACTCGGTAATCTGAATTTGCATATTTTTGCTATTGAAACGAGCTTTATTGAGAAAGTGACAATCTCAAGCGAATTAAGTTAATCAAGCCACTGTTTATAAACTTCATTAAACCAAGAAAGACTGTTTTATGTCTTTGTTAATAATTTAGCATTTGTTTATTCAAAATATATTGCAAGGTGGGGAAATAATTTTCCAGTAAGAAAATTTCGCAACAAGTTGGTCGATTTAAACATTTTTCTCCGTCCGAAATTGGATTTTTTTGAAAAATTAATTTCTCTTTGGAAATATAATATTTATGACGAGATAATTATGTCATTTTAAAGTTTATTAGCTGCAGTTTCTATAAATATAAATAATTTTATTGAAAAAGCACCATGAGCTTAGAAAATTAGTTGAACCACCAGCTTAACAAATATCTTTACGCTATTAGTTTGTTGCTGAACTATGTATCTAATTTGAATTATATTTTTAAATTACTAAAATTCAGTTCTTCCTTCCTTTAAAAATAAATGTTCAAAAATGTGATTAATTTATTTCTTAATGATATCCCCAAGATTCAACGTAAAAATATTACGAGTAACTTATATTTAAACCAACTCTGGAAATTTTCTTCTAGACAATGCATTAAACAAGCTTTCAAACAAGGATTTTTGATGCCAGTCGACCAGAAAAGAGTTTCAAGAACTTCTTCAATTTTTGTTCTCCATTTTCACTGGAAATTAAACTCGCTCAGATCGAGTAATAAAATATAAACAGACGTAGTTAAAAATTTTAATTCAAGTGTATAACGCCGCAGAATGGTAATACAAACTAAAGCTAACGAGATCCTTAAACTAAAACTATAAAACTTTTCGGTAATAAAAAGCGGAAGTTTGGAAGTTTATTGCATGAATGTACAGCTAGAATTTCGCTTACCGTAATACACATCTTCTAAGCTTGCATATTTCTTAATGTTCACTCCAATGCGCCAGCTGTACAGAAGCACCACCAATATCGAAATATTCTGTAACAGAAGGAGAACGTTTAATTATTTAAACCACGAATAGAATTAATTAGATGTCTCGCCTAAAAATAACTTATAATAAATCTATGTCCTTATTCTATTCTTAGAGAATCTATTTTCCATTTTTTATGCTTTTAGAAGCGGTGAAATCAATTTATCATTTTTTATCAGACAGGAAATACACAATTTGAATGAAAATGTATTCAAAAATCATATATATTCCGTGAAAAGAAAGTGAAAATAAATTATACATATTCATAAAGCCCTCTTTTTGCATTCAACATGGTCATTTTTTACTGTAAAAAGAAATGTACCCGAAGAAGAATATTTGATTCACACTACATTATTTTATGCCATTCTTAGATATTCTATCAGCAGAGCCGTCAGCAAATGTCGGTTTCGTGATGAAACATGTGAAACCCTAGAGGCATATTGTGAAACATATGTACACATATGTATTCTCTGCATTTGAATAAAATAAATGGAATCCTGTTCATTCAGCACGGCTGAAAGGGCGCATTTGTAACGCGGTGAGCGGGCCGCGAGCTCGCACTATTCGCATTCACCTACACTTCGTACGGTTGCGCATTTTCCATTTACACATATTTCCTAAGTGATGCTTATATTTCACTTTTAAATCTAATAACCGAAGTGCTCCACGCACATATACGATTCTATACGTTTTCTGAAGGACTGCCTTTTGATGCTACAAATTTAAATTTAAATGATGAATGATGAATCGTAATAATAATCCGTGCAAATCCGATTTTAATTTATAAATAACATATTTGCATGTTAATCTTCCACGGGAATTATATATTCCTTCCAGTATGTAATTTAAATTCATGGGAATAAATAGTAGAATTTTTAAATTTAAATCTTATTAAATGTTTCCTCGAGACAACTTGATGAAAATTCAGTCTGCAAAGTTTCTCTTGGAAAAATTCTAGAAATAGAATCAGTGCAAATCCGATTTCATTTAAAAATAACATATTTGCATTTTAATCTATCTCCGGAATTATTTATTTCTTGCATTATATACTTTCAATTCATTGAGGAAATTCTATAATTTTTAACTTATTTTCTCCGGATAAAAAATGAATCTCTAGATAGATCTTACCAAATCTTTCCTTTAGATGAAAATTTGATGAAAAGTCAAAATATAATATTCTTCATGGAAAAAGAAAAATAATTGTGCAAATTCGATTTTACTATATAAATAACTTATTTACGTGTTTATCTCCCTATACATTTGTTTAGTGATTCTATTATGTAATTTAAATTCATTGGTAATACTAGAGAATACTTAAATTTAAGTCTTATTAGGTAAGTATTTCCTCGAGAAAACTTGATGAAAATTGAATGTACATGTATAATGTTTTCCTCCAAGAATCGACAAAACTAATCAGTGTAAATCCGATTTTAAATTTTATTATACTAAATTTACTCAATTATATATTTTTTCCATTATATAATTTTAGTTCATTAAGAAAACTCTAGAATTTTAGAATGGAAATGTTATTAAATATTTCCTGGAAAAAACGGAGGAAAATTTAATCGATAATGTTTCATTTCTGAGAAAAAATGTGTTATCCCGTTATATTAAAATCGTGAAGCCTATATAGATTTAATAAATTATGAAATTTCCTATCACAAACCGCAAACATGTGTAAAGGACATTTTAGAAATGTTCGTCTGAATTAATAAATTCCAAACGTCAATAGCATCTGCCGTTCGCTGAATTTATACGCTATGGGAGAATAAGAACAGGCAAAACATGTGAAATAATTCATGTCATGTAATTAAATTATTCACAAGTATTTATCATCTTTCTAGCTGTTTTTATTTACGACAAATAACATTGAATAAATCCACTTTGCGAGCTGCAAGCGTTAATCTAAAATTGTACTTCGCATTCGATACGAATCAAATGCTTAACTCGATTATGTGTTTGCCTCTGATTTTCCCGCTTTTCCTGATTTTCTCTATCTTCAGCTTGGGCAACATTTACAGAAGGACGCTGCTGCGGCTTTCTCTTTAATCTTGTCAATGCTTAGCGAGAGACAAGAATTTAATGATTTGCAAATTGAAATTCTAGAATCGATAGTGCTTTACTATTAAATCAGAAAGAAATAATTGCATTTTCGCATGTGAATAAATGTGAGCAATAATTGTTTTAGCTGAAAGTTTAAAGAGTTCAATGATTTATGTCCTGAATTAAATTTACAGCAAGATATAAATTCAAGCATTTATATTAAACTATGAACAATAGAATGTGATTTATAGCAAGTGCTTATTTAATCAACGTCAGAGTACAAATCAATTGATTGATGTGTGAATGGAAAAAATGCGAAGGACAACGCGAGAGTTGTCAATTTGCGCGTTAATTGAAAGACGCATTGACATTTATTGTTCTTATGTCAAATTAATTTTTGACACGCTGCCGATGTACATTTCAGGGAATTTCAGCGACTCGCATTGTTTCATTCCCAGTTGAAATATTCTGGAACGTTTAATATTGTCAAAAGGACAATTGAGTATATAATGAATTCTTCTCTAATTTTCGATAATTTTGTTAAAAATTACACAATGAGATTTGGAACACTCTGTAGTTGGGTTTCATGCGCGTAGAATGAATTGTTCATTTCGTCCTCCCACATTTATTCCGGTTAAATTTGCAACAGATGTAATGAATGTAATTTTCGTGGAATTGCAAAGAATTCGTCGATGGTAGCCGAGTGGCAGAAATAAAAGTGCAAAACTCACCAGCGTATAAATTGCTGATGTGATTGCGGCATGCCGCGCATTCATAACGCGGCATCCCCGCAGCACAGTAACGTGTTCGTACGGATGCAGAATTGTAGACTTCATCATCGTGACATTTTCCTTGAATATAAATCACCTGTAACGTACAGAAAATATATATTTAGTTCCATTGCATTCGCTTTTATTCGAAAGTGCTTTCATATGTAAAATTCAATGATTCATAACCTTTATTATTTATATTCGTTGCGTTGCGCACGCAAAATTTCATTTGAGTTACACACAAAGCTTAATCAAAGATAAGTAGATAATTAGAACACGCAAATCTTTAATAAGTTATTTCCTGTTTTCTTAGATAAGTAGGTCAATTAAAATTAATTGTGTTAATATAATATTCATTGAAATTATCCTTGATTACCCACAAATGAACTTAAAGATATTCACGACTAAATAAGAGAATATTAAGACTTAACAACCTAGTAACTCACTTGTTAGCGAATTTCAGAAATTTCATACGAAAATAATAAACAAAACCTAGAAAATCCTTATTATTTCATAATTTATATTTAGAATTATACCAATAGTTAATGAAATGTAAGTACTCAATTAAATCACATAAAACCTTGATCAGTTATTTCATATTTTCTTAGATAAAAATGCAACTTTATAGTTGAATTGAATCGAACTGATAATAATTATTATTATCATCCTTGATTTGTATCCAACAGATTGAATGATATTTGCGACACAACAGGAGAATCGTGCAAAATTAATAATTATATCCATAACTTGGTATTATTTTAGTAATTACATTAATTATATTTTCTAAAATTAAGACAAGAATAACGTTCGTATCCTAAAAATTCAGTATATTTTTTACTCTTAAATTATTTCTTACCAACTTCCCCCTAAGTGCCCAGATTAATAATTGAAAATAGGCCGGAAACAGTGCGTTAAACGGAAACCCACAAACCCTTAAACAATAACGTGCGAAAATAACAACAAACAAGATGTAACCGCATGGAATTCATATATTCCTGACACGTAACAGTAGGTCCATCATTCGAAAGCGCATTCCGCGTCGAGTAGCATTGTTCCTGCCATTTGTAAACATGCACGAAGGATAATGAATCCATCCGCAGCGTGTTCCCTATACCCTGAAACTCGCACGTTCGCGTTCACGTTCCTGAACCAGCCACCGTATTCAACGGCGTGCGCCTGCGACATGCTCAAGAACGCAACGAGTGCGCTTTATATTTAAATTTATGTGCAGTAAAAGGAGAGACAACTTGCTTCGTTCTTATGCAGGAGCAGCTCAAAGCAATAAGATGAAGGCGATATATTATTTATGTACATCTGCTTGTTACACAATTCAATGCGATTCCTTCATGTTCTGTCCTTTGAGTTAACATTTACAAAGAATTAGTTATTCCAAATTTAATGAGCAAAAAATCCTTACTTTTTCACTCTCTAATTGTTCTTTTATTGCTGAAAAAACTTGTCTCACATTTGATGCTGGAAATATTTTTAGAAAACTCATGTAATTTAATTCAAAAGTTTTCTTGCAAAACTGATGATTAAACTCTATATTTACGGCATGGTTGATCGGAGTTTGAACGTGTGACGAAGGGACAAAAACGGCAATCTTGACGTTATCTAACTTTTATTTGTTGCGCTTGCCTGACTACTTGACTGACAAATGATCGGCGGCAATTTATTATTTTAAGCTTCAACTGCGTCGAGTCAATGAGCAGGATCGTCGACGGAACACGAGCGAACGCGAGCGCACAATGCAAAAAAGTTTTTGGTTGAAAATTGTGTGACGCGCACACCCACACCCGAAAAAAATCGAACTGTATAAACTTTTCGACACACTCACACACACATCTCCCGTTAACAATGGAACGTATTGGCAGATAAGAATATTATTAATGTTGCATGGCGTTTTTCTTTTGTGATCTTTGAATAACAATAATTTAGGCACTTATAACACCTACTTCTTCATTCTGCCGACAGAGGGAAGAAAAAGATAAAAATTACTTTGAGAAATGTTTACTTCGTCGACGAGTACGTGCAGCAAAAAATATTCAGCAAATATTACAGAAAAGTTCAGAATTGAGATGTTTTTTTCTGCATTGACATTGAGGAATATAAGGGTTTTAAAGTCCTTCTCCTTTACGTCTTCATGTTATATATTACACGGTGTTAGCTGGGACATATTTTTATATACATGCCGTTTTCCGTTTTTAATATCAGTAGCAACGCGCTGCTGGCTGAACGCGCGCAATGCATTGCCGGATGATAAAACGCCTCGCAATGAATTATCATCACATAAACGTGCGACGATAAAGAGACATAATTCATCTCTTGATACACACTCAGTTCACACGCTCGCGGGAAATTGTGCTGCAAACATCATTTTTCTCTTTTAAATAATGATGAGATTATTATGCACCTCTGCGGTTCATTAGATTCATAACGGTAGGAAATGAATACTAAACATATAAACGCGTTTTATTTAATAAAATGTCATTGTGAAAAAGTATAAAAATGTGGGGTATTTAGTATTCATGGCGGGATAAATATTGCAGGCGGAGCTGTAAATATTTAAAATTAAAACTAAATAAGTTGGGAGTGTTTAAACAAGGGTTGGCATTGATGGATACAAAGTTTGTTAGCCTTGGGAATTAAATATTGAAAAACCAATCAAAATCAATAACATATTGAAAGAATCGTTCTATGCAAACCAATAAGGTTCACCCATATCAACCGAGGGTAAATTGCTTTTGATTGATATGCAATTATTCTCATTTCTTTCATGTAGAAATATCATGCATTATTATTTTACCATGTGGAAATCTCTATCTTTTTAAGTGTGGTTTATTTGTAGAAACAAATGCAATTTTTTTAATTTTACACATATTGGAAAAATAATTGTTTTATTTAAAAAATGAAACATATTGCCCTTTTAAATTTTTAACGGATCTGTCTGAATACTCTACAAATTCTGATGCTGAACATGTGCGATGGTGGTGTAATGGTCAGCATAGTTGCCTTCCAAGCAGTTGATCCGGGTTCGATTCCCGGCCATCGCATCCGTTTTTGTCACGAGATTTTTTAATTTAATTAAATTTGTATTTTATATAAGTATTTAATGATAGAGTAACAACTCAATCGAGCAATTTAAAATACAATATTATACCATTAAGTACAATTTAATTTGAAATAGCTAGTAATTTACTATTGAATGTACAGCACGTTCTACAATTGTTCATAACCCATTACTTCGACCAAAGGCAAATACAATCGTGTACCAACTTGAAATCGGTTTGTTTACACTTCACTACTTTTTTCTAGGCACTTCCTCGTTTTAGTGTTGTGGCAATACTGCTAAGCGGAGCTAGCATCATCTAAAGCACGCCGAAATGTGTATATCATAGGATGAGGCTAGATGGTAGCTTAACAGCGCGATTAATTGGGTTAATACATAGTTTAATTGCCGGTAATTGCCACAAATTTAACGTAGTGCAACTAAGAAAGCGGTGGTGCTTCATGTAAATCATTGGTAAGCTATAAATCGATGCGGATCTGTCGGCATTCGATGCTTTATAGGTTATATATGTTACCATGTTTTGCTTTATTTCTCACCCTTCTCGATAACATCTTTCATGTAATACGTAATATGCCATGGAATAAATGGATTAAATCATGGCTTGGATGATTTCTCTGGAAAAAGAACTACGACAACCATCAATAACAGGTAGACTGCTAAACGCGTTTGTAAGTAAATCAGCGTCAGGGCATGAATAATTCTAAACAGCCAGCTTTTAAATAATAGAAAATGTAGCGAGTTAGTAGCTTTTCTTCTGGGCAAAGCACTAATCAAGTTAGCACGCAATCATGATTAAGAGTTTTGATAGTTTGCTAGCGCGATTACTCGAAGTCACTCGAATTCGGGTGACGCATCAAACCATTTCATAAGAAAATACTTATCAAGCCGCGGATGGGTGACGCTATACAGCGTAGACTCCGACCTGGTGGACCCAAGTAAAAGCGAGGGACGCTAACTTAATCAGAACATTAGGTGTCATCTGAATTTGGATGAGAGTCAACATGTTAATCGTGAGTACTTGAATTATTCTTACTATTCCTATTTTGCACTATACGTAATCATTGCAGATAACTTGGCTTGCAAATATCAGGGAACTCGATTAATAAACGTTATTAATGGCGTGAGAGGAACGAGACGCAAGGCTCCAGTGAAATGCTGCGTTTTGACGGATTGCATTTAATTGAAAAGTAATTGCATTACTATTAGTGCGCCAGCCATCAGCATGTGTGTGATTAACAAGCCAACTTTCAGCACTCAAGCGGGCGTCCTCCGCTAATATTGCAACACTAATTGGAGCCGCCTTACTTTACCACCGCCGCCACCGACGACGATGCCATTGCCGTTGCCGTAGTTATCGTGCCTCGAACATATCAAACACGGGAGTTTGCTATGCAATGCAAATGCATTGGGGCATAAATCTAATCGATTACAAACGGCATTCGAACTGTCTCTCCACGCTTGCTACTAATTGCGTGCGCCCACACAATTCTAATTGCAACTCCATTGTTGCACGAATGTTGTTGAAAATAATTACATGTTTGACATACTGACCCGTTAATTAATTATGTGCGCACATGCATGTTACGCCATTATAAACATAACCGTGTTTAACATTGTTGCGTGTGAGATGGTTATCCTGGAAAGAATGACAAATGCGCTAATTGATTTGCATACGTTTATCATGTTCGTCAAATTATTGAAAAGTTATGAGAAGCGTTTCACAAAGCGCTCATAAAATTATGATTACGCTTTGAAGGGAAAGTAATTAGGTATACTAAATAAAAACATCAAGGTTATTTAGTTCAAGGACAATGGATGAATGAATGAATATTATATAGCTCTTTGACATTGCACGTTTAAAACGTAGCGCGCCGTGCGCCGCCAAATTCATATGCAGCGTCAAAAGGACTAGAAAATGTTAACGGTGGAGGTCGCGCGCATGTTGATTGAATTGGAATATACAGCGCAATAGTGGAGGAGGCGGCGGAAAGAAGAGTCGGTGGAGCGCGCCGTTGCGCAAAATGCTACGTGCTTTCGGCGTTTTCGCTTTGTGGATATGAAATATTTATAGATGACCTATTATCTATTGGCAGCGACCTTAGAACGCGGCGGTGGCGGCTCGTTTATGCATTGTTATTGTTCTTTTTACGTATTCATGTAATCACATGCCTGAGTATTCGCGTCTCCTGCAGGCATGAATAAACCCATTTGCCCAAAATTGCTTCCCACCCCTTCATAGTTTGATGTCTATTTCGGTTAGATTCAGTCGGATAACAACTGATCTCTCAAAATATTCTCTTCCTGAGATAAATTTAACGTCAGAATAGGCATTTAGATTCTTTGATGGGAAATATACCTTTCAAGAGGATGGTAGACTCTAATTTAGTAAAACATTAGATAATTAAGTAAGTTAGTTTACTAATTGGAAAATATAGTTGGTAAAGAGCTTGTGAAGTATGGCATTTGGTAATTAAGTATCTTAAGAACGAGTTGCAAGTGAAAAGGAGAAGAAAAGTTTATTCTTTAGTCAGGATTTATTTTGATCATGATAAAATACATTAAGTGCGTTGAGCAATAATAATTATGATGATAATTAAATTATCTCTGGAATGCGTTGACCAGACGTTTAGAACAACCCTAATTTTATTATTTTAAAATAAGAGCTTAGAAGACATTAGCCGGTTTTTTTGTTTAAAATACTAAAGATATATTAAGTTTTATGAGAATTTAGGAAAATGTACATCTGTTTTCATAATCATAAAAATATTAGTGCACATTTTACGATTATGATATGACATTTAAGTGTTTTTGTCAACGTGATTTCAGGCGCGTTAAAAAACAAATTTGAATATTTTATACATTTCATTCGTATGTCTTGCACACATATCCAGCGCGTCCAAATGGAGATTTAATATATGCTTTCGAGCAAATTCGCGTCGGAATACTAAAAAAAGCACGCCGTTGATTTTCCCTTGCATTTTCGTACGCATACGGTTATAATAAAATCCGAGTTTTTAATCCACTCGCTGTTAAGCTCCGACGTGTTTTTACACGACTTGAAGCTCTTATAATGCACGTTTATATTGCAATAAACTTTTGTCCATCTAGCATTTCAGAGCAACATTTTTTTACTTTTTATTATTTTGATTGCGACGCACTGCTTGTTATTCGCATGGCTTTAGGACAAATATGTTTTCAACTTGTTTGCAGTTTGCATTTGCAGTTCGCTGTAATTCTCATTTACTTTTCAATGAAATAATCAAATACTCAAATGTGCATTTATTCATGCATTGCTCATTGTTTACGGCAAGAGTTTCACTTGAATTACAGCAATTTCCAGTTATTTGAAATTAAACTTTAATAATATAATAACGAAGTAGCATTATTATTTTAATCAACGAAGATAATATTAATGAAGAAATTTAAATTGCTAGAGTTTTTCTCGTTTGAATTAGAATAAAATAACTGAATAATTATTATAAATTCAATATTTAACAGTTTTTTCTAAATGGCTATTACATTATAACAGGGAAAACAACCATCCATAGTAGATTTACACAACATCTCTCAAATATTATGACAACGATAAAAGGCAAGAGTGTTTGACTTTATTGAATTATTCATCATATTTCATAATATACTCGACAATACCCCGTACGTAACGTAAACACAGTGAATCTTTCTCTATATACAACGCGCATTTTCGAACGAGTCATGCGTATCAGAAAAAAAACAAGTACCTTCGTAATATCTTATATCGAGGCATAATACACCTACTAGACATGGCACGCAGTTAGGAGAAAATGTATTTCTGACAATGCTCATCGTGTGTGTATTTCAAATGTGAATAATGTGCTTATCCGGAGGGCATGCGAGTGTGAAGATGACGTAGAGGACTATTCTAGGGTTAAAGATCATATTCACGCACTAATAAGTTTTTGATGGAAGCGTTGCGAGCTACTCCTCAGGCTTATTTTTGCGCCAACACCGTTTTACTTCACTCGCCTGCCAAACACCTCACGAAAAATACGAGATGTATTTTATAGATTGATGATTCCTGATTTCGCGAAAAAAAATTTTCCTCCTGACGATGATGTATCTGCCTAATCTTGATATACAGCTTGAATTTTAGGGTTTATACAACTTGCTGAGGCTGACTGAAAAATTTATTTAAGTATTTGCCCAACCCTGTATGTTTAGGAAGATAATCTTTACCAGAAAAATTAATGATGTTCATAAATGCAGAACATCTATGGAGTAAACGCAAGATAATCGACCCCTAAGCTGCTAGGGGTGAAATCTTAATGTCTTTATCAAA
Organism: Anaulacaspis nigra; assembly: GCA_030264675.1. Taxonomy (NCBI): domain Eukaryota; kingdom Metazoa; phylum Arthropoda; class Insecta; order Coleoptera; family Staphylinidae; genus Anaulacaspis; species Anaulacaspis nigra. Next base: position 66,764 of record JARJDV010009676.1, read on the forward strand.
ATCGGTTGCTTCGTCAAATGTATGAAAGTTATTGCTAAGTTTTTAAGTCGTTATAATTCAAAAGTATTTCCATTATAAGCAAACACATTATTGATGAAACCCACTGGGAATTTACGAGACTAAACAGGCAAGTTGATTAAATTTCAATCTTAATAATACGCATACCGACATCAAGCAATTTCTTGATGAAAGGACATTGTTAAGTAGAAACAAATTACGTTGTAGCATCTCGCATACGTGAAGTCTGTGTGCCTTTGATAGCGGAATGTCATTGCTACGCTCACCGCCATCGCCGTCGTCGCCGCTGCCACCGCCATCGCCGATGCTCTGTTGTTATGCGTGGTTGTTGTTGTTGTTGTTGGAGCGCTGATTATAATCACGATGATAGCAAGAACACGTAGCAAACGCGCGCGCTGCCGGCAGCGTGTATTTTGCTAGCAACCGACATCAATTTATCATAAAAGCCATGCTAATGGATTGCATCGGAAGTGAGAGCTTCAGCAATTTGCAGTAAAAACTCTGCCCGCTAGCAGCTTTTTTATGCAAGCGCATTTATCAACATCCGATTGCTTTTGATCTCGTCGTCGCAGAATGCATTTTATAGTTTGCAATTGCGCAAACATTCGAGCAATTACGCCTTGAGCATACATTAATAGCAACGAATTGCGTTTTGAATCGGTCGCATAGGTAATTGGATTAAAAGTCAGTAATTTTGGGAAAGTAAATAATTTGGACACGATAAAAAGTTGTGAGTAACTTCTTGCATATTCTATCAGGATTAATTAATTCGCCAAAAAGTGGAAACGCACGTCGTAACTGTTGTTGGATGGGACTCATTAACGTTTCGGGTATCATCAAGTGAATGCGGGGTGTTTCGGTGGTGCGCGCAGCATTAATTACACTCGCGGTCACGGGAAAGCCCCCAATTGGATGGGGTTTCTTGCGGATACTGCTAATGATTCGGCTTGATTATATTTTGTCGAAGGTCGGATTGTAACATAATGTGTAGCACGTAGTCGGCATTGTGCATTACCATGTAGTAGGTATAATATGTAATGCGAATGTCGAAAATTCCCAAAAGGTTTGGGGGTTCCAATGTGGGAATTTGTATTATACGACCAAAATATGTTGCACGCTTTGTATCGTTCTGCAGGCATGAAATATTTTATGAATTGCCACTTTTGCTACACTTGTTTTCCAATTTTATTCAAACTGGTTTTGAGAGTTTTATTATTGGATGAAAATTGGCAATATGTGAATTCATTTTTCTGAATGCTGCTACTGCATGACGAAAATTAATGAACTATTTTCTATTGAAACTTTTATATTTTGTGCGTCAATAGTTTTAGTAAAAAAATTGCATATTTTAAGAGCACTTTACAGAAGATGAAGTTGGTTGTAAATTTTGATCACATCTGACATTATCATAACATTTGATAAAAATCCTGGTAAATCTCTGAACAAACTATTATTTGTTATCGCGGCGACTGACGAAAAAAGCCAAACACATACTTTGTGAAACTTTGCTACTTTCCTGAGCTGTTAAAACGAACAGCAAAAGCTCATCTTCGAAGTAATAGAAGGTGTCTTAACGATAAAAGGAGAAAATGTTGCAGGCCATGCTACGAAATTGTATTTGTAATGCTCACGCAACGAGCGAGTGTAAACCTCGACGTGCGTAGACTCTTTGACAACCTCAAAATGCGCGTCGTTCCAGCGGGAATTGCGCGCCGACTTCAACAATAGTTGCGCTGTCTGCGACGACACGTTCGCTCCCAATGGCCTGCGAAAAAGAAGGACTCGTCGAATGCGCTCGGGGAATTATGCAGACTTATTTTTGACGTTCAGAAAAACGTGCACGTTTTTGTTTCCCCAATACGAAACACAATATGGTGAAGACGGGTGAAAAAAGGGACGAAAAAGTTGCTATATATTTATTTGCAAATAATAGATTGTAATGTTGTTTTTGGCGAGGCCGTCCTAGACATAAGCGCAGCCAATTTTCAAGCGGGCCCTCGAGCACTCAATGAAATTAGGGACAATTTCTTTAGTTTTCCGCCCTGCGGAGCACCAACAAAACGCATTTACAAGTTTACTGCGGCATTGCTATGGGCGCAGTCAACCGCACTAAGACGAGGAGCATGAAGAACAAGAAGAAACAAACATGCATTTCTACAACTTGTACAATTTCTAAAAATTCTGCAAACAAGATCTCTACGTAAATTCATTATTTGTACTTTTACAAACAATTGAAAAATTTTAATGACTAAACAATGAAGAGTTCTGTTATATTGACGTTGAATATATTGTAAAATGTCGCTATTGTACACGAATAATTTATATACTTAATTGTTAGTTATTTTTCTATCTATTTACGATCACTGAATCTTAAAACAATTATTTGTAAATGTTTAATTGCAACATAGGGAAATTTCAATAATTAGTCATTAGAACATTAACCACTTTGGCTTTTTTCAGTCAAGAAACTCTTGAAGGGTTTATACATTTTGACTGAAGAACAAAACGCAAAAATTGTATGACGAAAGAATTCGTATGAAACATCTTAAAAATATCTTAAAGAATAATTCATGTATCTACTTTATTATTTCTTAAGATCAATTAAAAAAAGGTCGCTATACATGAATCTTAAGAAAATAATTATCAATTACAAATGTATAATTACAAAATAAGAAAATTAGAATAATTAATTGCACAAAAAATGCGAATACAATTAGAAATAAGAAAGGAACGTGTAATTGGAAAGGAAAATGCGTTTGAAGTTAATTTAAGAAATTTGTATGCACGCCAACAAAGTGGATGTTAACAAGGTGGATGGAAGGCCGATGCGAGACAAATGTAAATGCAATGGGAACGAGGAAGATTTAGGCAAGTGCCATTGCCGCTGTCGCTGCGAATTGCGGATGCCATTTCGATAATTACATTTGGCAATCGCAATCGGAGAGCGCGCCTTCGTGTGGTGGCTGCCTACGCAATAAATTCACATTGCGGTGCGCGGGTGTGCGAGTTTTGTTTTCGTTTTACGTCAGATGCAGACTGAAGGAAGCGAGGCAAACATACGTTGAAGATGTAACCGAAGCGCGCCTGCTTTTATCTTCTCGTTAGTTATCTGGAAGCTTCAATCGCCTGAATATATTTGCCGGCGCGCTCGGTCGCAATCAGAGCGCCGAAAAAGCGCGCGCGTGATTAAGATAAGCGAATCGCGTGCATGTTTACATACGTTTCATCGGCTTTTTACGGCGCTAAGAGAGGAAATCCCGTCGGCGGCGAAGGAGCGCAAAAAATTCGTAGGAAGAACTTTGGCAAAAAGCTCGTTCGTAAAGATATCTTCTATTTGCCCGCTTCCTGTTTACTTTCAGGCTTTGCGGTCTCGAGTCATCCGCATGGGCGGTGTTTACTTTGATTGGATTATTAGTTAAGGCAAATGCGATATTTACTTAGGGCCTGCAGGAGAAGAATATGTAGAATATGCGTTTTGTGAGATTTGTTCATCCGATAAATTGTTAGTTGGTTGGCTCTCAACGCGTTTCATGCATATGGATCGTATTGACAATTCCTGCTAAGTATTTGCGGGCAAAGGCGATGAATAAAAGATCAAAACCCTACAAAGACTGATTGAGATAAATAGAGCGCTTTTTTACCTTCTTTGTTTGCGCAACGAGGTCAAAAACAAAATAATTTAAGTCGGGTTTACGCGGGTGGAAAAGTCAGGCGAGTAAAGTAGAAAGGACTATGAATTTTATTGGTAAACTACTCGAAACTCTCTTAGATCACCTCCTCTGTTTTCATGTGTTTTCGTGGTTGAGTTTTACTTTACTTATTATTTTACTTGGATGATTACTCTACTCGTGCAACCCCGACTTGAGGGTCGTTGTATTTTAAGAGGGTGCTGTGTTTAACATAATAGCAGTCATTTGTTTTCTTCTAAGCAGACGTAAAAAAATTAAAAGCATGATAAGTGAAATAAAAGAAAAACCCTAGTTAGGTTAAAGAGAATGAAAAGGTTTTTAATTATAAAAGAAAATCCGCGATACTAATTTCATAATCTTGACAATTTGTCCGCATTAAATTGAATAATTTATAAAAGCATAGTGAAATAAATGATGAGGGAAATGTTGCGCGAAGTTAATTCTGCGTGAAGCCGTCCGAGCCGTTGTCAAAATAAATAGCACTTAATACCAATGTTTCTTGGCGGTTAAGGAGCGGCTGCGTGTTGAGCTGGCCGGGAGAGCTTTCTTAACGCCGCAGACGTTGCCGCCGCCGGGCAATTTCAACATGCATCCGTGGGGTGGGCGATCGCCTGCAATCCGTTGCATTAGCCACGCTTCAGCGCTGCACCGGCGGCGATTTACGTAAATTCGGTTAGTTTCTTCTAGATTTCCGTCGGATTGCTGTTGAAATATCCGCCAAATGCAATCAAAGCGCTTCATGAGCACACGCTACCATGTTTTTTTACTTGTTTTGCGCACAATTTACGTCCAATTCACACGGCTTGAAATATTCCAATTTCTTGAACTTTTATCCGTTTTGATTAGAAATACTTTTTCATAAAAATTAATGAGTTGGAGGAATTTATTCCGAATAGTATCTGAAAATGAAATGTCAAAGTCTGACGTAAAGTTTTTTTATGATAATTTATTAAAATATTCCATGGAACATTGTTTGATTATTTTTTATCAATAGGTAATCAAAAATGCCAATGGCTATCAATTATAATTTCAAGCTAAAGTTGTGTAAATTTCAGCAAAAAGCAAAGTTGAACAAAGTTTGAACGAGTAATAATATTTTTTATGCGTTTAATATTTATTCCCGTTTATTTACCGAACAAAATGATTACGAATTACCCGTGCTTTTGGGCGAACAAAAAACAAATTAAACTTTGATCAAATCGTTTGAGAGTTTTTTAGCACTTGTCTATTTTTAGTCCGGCCCCGTTCGGAAAGCCGATGTAATGAGATAATTTCCTTCCATTTCCGCTTGTATTGCGTATAATTAATGAGCAAACTTTTTTAATTTCGTCACCGAGTATTTGCCCACTCACTTCATGCATTTATCCATATCCCTTCAAGCTTTGCCACGTGCAAACACCAAATACACTCTCCGCTCAACACGAAAATCCTTTTGTGAACATCTCATATTTTGAGTTGTGAATGACTGAATGTTTCCTTCGCTTCGTTCGTTCACTCTTATCTGCCGTAATGCGAATTGCGTATTTTCTTTCGTCCTTTGTCGCTGTCAATCCGCTCGCTGTGTCAGACTCTCGATGGCTTTGCATTGTCCTTGAATGCGATTACCATCACTCTGTCTATTGATTCACATCGAATGTTCTTTGTGTTTTTCCTATTTTTTTTCTCCTCAGAGGATCATTTTCTATTCAGTGTCACGGTTGCAAGGGGGTGCTTGGAGCAACAGAGATATCTCAATATCCAAATAACGTGCTACAATTTCAAATCGTCAGAACAATAACCAGTCAGGGGTGGAATGTATGATAAGGGAAGGAATTGATTATGTTTTAAATCAAAATTCTCATATTAAAAACCGTTCAAAAAGGATAAACTGAAAAATAAATTCTCTTAAGCAAAATTCCCCTCGTACCTTTAAAATTCATTAAATACACTTATATAAAAGTCCCTACTTGGATCGCTATTAAATAAACTTACTTAGGTGACCCTCACACCCTTAATTCCCCTATTGAAGAGACTTCCCCCTATTGAAAATACCCCCTTGTGCCCTTACTGAATGAATTTAAGTAAAATTCCCCCCTCGTATTAAATAGACTTTAAATTTACCCCTCCTATGGACTTAAGTAAAATTTCTTTTTTGTAGTCATTTTACCCCTCGTACCCCCCTTTTAAATGGACTTATGTAAAATTTCCCTCTATTGAATATTGAAATGTTTTTTTCCAGTTCACAGAGTGCTAAAATTTTATTAAGATTAATTAAGAAATATCTATAAAACATCTTAAGAATATCCTCACTTATAAATAAAACATAAAACAAAACTTAATTAATTAATCATCGACATGTTAATTAGATTACGATGAAAAGCTAGCACAATCAGAAGTGAGATTGCGTTGAAAAAGTCGTACATTTAATAAGTAATACGACAGAACCGCCCCCGTGTGCGCTTTTCGCAGGAAACTTGAGCTACAAGGGATTGAAATCCGTCTGGCACATCGTAACAGCGCGCGAAGAGTTGACAAAGTTAAGAAAGTTGGCGAAAAGTTTTCGATGGCAAGGCGCGCGCGTACATCATACACACGTTTCGTGTTCATATTTGCGGCGAGAAACTTGCAGTGCTTTTTGAGTTGTTTCAAGTCTATCAGCGTTCCAGTTCGCATGAAAAACCTCTTCGTATGTCTTGTTTGTTGCAAATAGCAAGACGCTGTCGTCTATCATTTACATACGCATCGAGATGAATGCGTCTGATTCGATTTACATCTTCGGGGAAGCGACTTAACTATTTCCAAATTGCTTTTGTTTTCTGCGTGCCGCATAAAATTTAATTAGAATTGAATTACCGAATGCCACTTGCATGTGACGAATACATACTTATGTATAATTCGGCAAATGTTTTAATTACGATTTCGGTACTCAGAAACATCAAAATACAATTACATCGCTGCAGCGCAAAGTTTCTTGATTAAATTTCTTCTTAAAGCAAAATATTTACAGGAAATATTTAAGTGTGTGTTCTTAATTAAAAGTGAGCTATGTCTTGCGCTACTTAAGACTAAGAGAAATGCTTGTGGTTGACTCGAAATTGTGTTAGTTCTTGGGTACTATTTAATCCATAGTTTAAATATTTATCTAACTAACTATTCATTTTGGCTTTAGATAAGTATTGACAACATATTCTGTTTATTTTATAATTTCAGCCATTTTATTTGTGAAATTAAACTATTGGTTAACGATTTTTAGCGTATGGTGTATAGAAATATTAAAATGGAAAAGGTCGGAAATTTCTGGTTTGTAAAATAAATTCGGAGACGCAAAAGGGGTTTGCGATGGCCGGGAATCGAACCCGGATCAACTGCTTGGGAAGCAACCATGCTAACCATTACACCACCAACGCATGTATGTGTGCTTATCAAACACGCCATTTACAGCTAGCCTCGCAGTATAGTCAAGGAAATATATTAACGTTTGATTGTAGAACACAATTTTCAATTCGTGGAAATTGTTCGTGTCGTAATAAATAATGTACACAATGAGTGCGCATCGGAAATATCATAGTATCTATTCAGGAACCCTTCAAAATTTTAATAAATATGTAAATACGTGTACTCGAAAAACAGGTATGCATGCTTACTGCACCTCGTATCAGGCATGTGCATCTGTGGGAATAGAAAAATACAAAATGTTGTTACACTGAAGCGATTTCAAATCGATTTGTGAAAATGCTCCCAGAAGTACGCCACGAATACAACAGTGGCCCATTCACTTAGATTGCTGCAGTTTGCCAAATAGTTTTATGTAAAACGCAAAATCTCTCGACTTCATGTAGGAAGTACACTCGAAAATATTCTTTTACAATGTGCTACCAATTTCCCAATAATGGTTTCCGGGCTTATAAGTTTCAAATTCAAAGGATTTTTATGAAGATTGCTATTGCGTATTTGACATCTATGGAATATATATTACTTGCATTAATTTAGAGCAAAGCGTTAATTAAATTTGCGGTTAATTTTAGCAAGTTGCGTAAATATATAAGCAGATGTGAACGAAGGGATGTGGTGCACTTAGGGCGAAAGTTCACACAAGTATTCGCTCGAGAGACAATAACGTCGTGAATATGAAGACATTCCCTTGGCAAATTACGTTCTCGACACGTACTATGTAGGCATATCGTGCCCCTAAGTTTGCGCGCGAACAAGGGAATTCAGAAAATGTTCCCAAATAAAACTATGTATTTGCATTTTCTGACGCGCAAAATAGTTGCCCAAACATCTCACTCGAAAAATATCCAACGCATTCAAGTAGTGTTTTGTTCTTTCGAGTATTTGCATTCATTTGCATATTTTCTTAATGAATAAACTGCTGAGTGGCTAATATGCTAAATTAAACTCTCCGAATAAGAATTTAATTTAATTTCGGGATAATCAGCAAAACTGTAATTGTGAAATTCTAATTATTTCAACGTTTATCCCAAAAATATTTCCTGTTTTATTTATTTAGATAAAAAACATTTTAATTGCATTTTTACATACTCGAAATGCCATTAGCTTAAAACGCTTTACGAAGCATTTACTGCAAAACATTTTATTTCTGTTTAGTGCAATTAAAGACCATTTCGATGGATAAAAGTTTTACATTCACTAAAAACGAAGAGAGCTTTCAACGCTTAAGCGAACGCGTGATTCGTGCGTTGAGTACCTGTAGCTTTTTCAGTTATTTTCGCACAGATAACGCCGACGTAATTGCAGTTGTTTCTCATTTGAAAAACATATTCATCCTCGGGGCACTTTACGGAGATAATAGGAAAGTTTGCAATGTGCACATTCACATGATTCATTAGTTCGGGATTAAAATGTTCGTTCGTTCGACGCGGCTCGTTTAACTTTGTTCTTCTACCTATGCGTTTCGCGCAAATTGGGTATGCGAATCGGTTTTGTATTTGCATCGGTGACCAGTTTCAAATCCGGCGTACGTTTGGTGCGTTAACAATTCAATTCCATGCTTTAATGAATTGCCACAATGTGCACGGCTAGTTGAAGGGATCAAATAGCAAAATTACTCGGAGCGTACTGGCTTGCAATCGCACTTTGCAAATATTTATACTGCCAGACGAGTGAGTGCAAGATGAGTTATTGACATTTTATGTTTAATATGCGCTCTTTATATTCGTGGACTTAGCGTGGGCTTTCATTGCGATAAGGTTTAATTCAACGCTGTTATTATTACAGTACTTATATTCATGGAAACAGTTATTATATTCGTGGTCTTTCAAGGTTTGATATTCATATTTTAATAGTGCAGTGATGAAATGGAAGGCGGTACTGAATTTACTCTGAAAATTATTTTCATTCAAGTAACGCCTGGTTTTTAGGAGTAGAGTATAAGTAAAGTAAAGTGCATTCTAGTTAACACTACTTAGCTAGTAAAGTAGCAAACTTACATGCTATTCGGTTTTATATCCTGAAACTAAACTACTTGACCAAGTCCTTACTTTTGAGGACTTAATACAGGTGAAGTGGAGAAACTAGCGGAGTTGAGGTTATGCTAAGTAAAGTTGAATTAAGTATTCTACTGGCTAGTGTCTATAGATAATTCTATAAATTCTAAGGGGAGAATTACTTTACTCAGCGTGCAAACATGGTTTTCGTATGTTTTAAAGTTTCACCTATTAGGTTGACATTAATGGCATTTGGATCGATTTTCACTATCAGCGTTGATTGCAGGATTGCAACTTTGTCAACTTCGTGCCAACAAAACCCTTACCGACATCCTGCATTCGCTGGTTACATTACACATCACTCGTACATCTTCGTCTTTTAATTTTCATCCCCATATGCTGCGCCATGCTTCATTTGCCCATATGCAGAGCAATCACATTCATCCCTCGAACAGAATCAACAGAACACTCGCTTGAATGATGAAGGTTTTCTGCACACTATTGGCAGCCACACACATTTCCCTCCATATGGCATGCGCTACTTTAGTTGATTAAACTTTCCCGGAAAAACAGTGAGTGAAAACTTACAACTAGCAAAATTTATTCCGGTTATTTATTAGCAAACTTTCTTTTTCAATTATCACTTGTTGAGAAACATAATAAATAAGTTTGCAAGTTTTTGTTTCTTGCGATTCGATCGGAGGAGAAAATAATAACGTAAAAAGTCACTTAGTTAATTAAGGAGTGTGATTAAATTGCATCCTTATTAAAATGCAATGCCATAAATACTAAACATGGGTGAACAAGCCTTGCTTCCTGGAATCACCGTGTTTGCTTCGCGAGCTCGCGCTGACTTAATTAGTAATAAAATAGATTTATACGCCTTATTACGGGTGCCTTGTTTTGCGCAGGGAACACAACAAAAACAGGAATTCAGCCGGATTCAATCAGCAGATTTTCCGGCTGCGAGCATAATTACGCGTCGCATGATTAGTTGGCCCATTCCCAGCGCACGTAAACAATGCCTCCTGCGTTCCTTGGCGCACACGCGCCGCCCCACACCACATCCGCTTGAATCTTTCAGCTTTTCCTTTCCCGGCGTTCCCAGACATGAATTTTGCATTACGGATTTCTTTATAACCTCTGCGAACCTGGTTAGTGCACCGCTATTCACAATAACAAAATTTCTTTTTGATGTATAATAAATGTCCTTTATTTCAAGGATTTATTAGCCGCATAACTCGGGCTTCATATTAGCAAATGTGCGCTGGTGGTGTAATGGTCAGCATAGTTGCCTTCCAAGCAGTTGATCCGGGTTCGATTCCCGGCCAGCGCATTCCCTATTTTGTATCATTAATCACGAATTTAAATTACAACAATATTATACGTTTTGTTAGCGAAATCTTTGATTAATAATTCCTAGTTTCCTATCATGCAAATTTCGCTTTGATAAACTTTACTTTCTTGAAGTAATTACACTTAAGTCAGTTTTATCCTTCAAAGAGAATAGAATATCGTGAATGCAAAGTTACGAAGCGCCACTTTTCATGTGCTAAATTGCGCAATTTAATAATAAGAGTTTAATGAAAACAAGCGTGAGGAAAACTCATAGAAAAGTTCATTATTTTTCAATTTAGTTTTCACAAGTTGTTAAAAAACAGATGTGTGACACGCGTCGCGCTGCTGGGGGTGAATTTCCATTTGATTTTATGCGCTTTTTCTTAAGTGCTATTTCGGGAGGGCAGATGGCAATGCAGCAACAACGACAATATACGCAATTCTGCAATTTTCTAGCTGCTGCTCGCGTGCGCTTGCATTCAAACGCGAGGATTGTCATTTGCAGCGCATTCTGTTTTTGAACATATCACCAGACTGCGATGAGTATCCGGTTCATACTGTTTTCATTTACCATCACGCGCACGAACGCCTCTGTTATATGGCGGCAATATAATTCTTTCGTTTTGTTGCATTTGCCGCCGTTCTCTCGCCCTGCCGCCACTGCTACATAATGGCGTAAAGCGAAGAGCGCAAACCTAGCTCATCAGTTTCCATTCCAACCCTCGGGTCGCAATGCACCATGGCGTACACTTTGAATTTCATCAAGTGTGAAAACTTGATGCGTTTTCTTTAGCGTCTTGTCGCATGCAAATTGCTCTTTTTTGTTTCGCTCATTTGAAAATTAATTACTTCAATTCCAACACGATGTCAACAGTTTCATTCACGCTTGCCAAGCTGATTATATCCGAAATAATTTACACTGACGTTCATTTAAATGGCTTAATTAATGTTTAATTATTAGCGAGCGGAATCTATTTATAACATCAAATTTAGCGCTGTGAGGTCAAGGTGTGCGTGAAATCCGCTCTAAATAATTTCTTAGCAAATTCGTTTCGTACCCCAACGTTAACCGCGTGTTGGTCGCGTTAAATAAGTCTGAAAGCGTAGCCGATTTATGCAGATTGCTCCTTTCGTAGTATGTGCAACCTGATAGCTTGCGGGCTGGTTGGTTGGAAGGAAGGACGGTAAGTTTCTTCGCACGTGGCAATTTCAGTGCGAAACAGATCCTTCGGTCGCGTTTGGCAGGCATAGCGTCAACCTGGAATATCACCGCCATAAAGCAGACGTGAGCCGGATGCCCGGATTATCACCGCCAAGGGGTAACAATGGTTTCGCATTTGCATTAGAGGACTACGCACGATACAACACTGCAAGTTATATTGCTTTGATGTACCACCGGGAAAGGAATGCGTTTTGCCTCAAATTCCAGGCTTGTTTCGTACGGAAATTGTTAATATTGTCGTGCATGAGGTGAGGGGGCAAAAGGACGCGCGTATAATTGGTTGCATATGTAGGTCGTCGAACGTCAAAGCGTTCGATGCAGACGAATTATAGCAATTTCAATCAAGTGCGGTGCGCGCACGAGCACGGAAAACAGATAAATTCGCCTGCATTGCGAAACGTATAAACGAACGTTTTCGCAAATACGCAGAAAGCCTGCAAGCGGCTTACGCAATAAGAAGAATCTACACATCCCTCTCGTTGTCGCGAAACTGCTCCATTGAGTCGTGCATGAATGCAAGCGCTCAACTAATTTGCGCAACGCGCAGCACAAAGTGCTACGGAGTGTTAACATAAGCATTGTGCTCTTCGGCCGAAGATAGCACGTGCAATATAATTAAACTTCTGCTAATGGAGTTGCGTATATGTGTATGCATAAGCGATGAGCGCGGTATTATCGCGATGCAGATCCACATAATGCATTCAGGCTTATAACCCAATTCAAGAAAGTAGCAGCATCTATCATCGTATTTTATGGTGTTGTTTTGTAATTTTATCTATGATAAACCCAAGAGTTCTCGCTACGTACAGTTTATTGCCCAATATTCCGGCACACGCTGCACTCGTGTGCTTACGCCATGCATCAAATGTGCTAGTTACAGCTGCTATTCGCATGAAATGCTTTAAAGATCTATTCAGCTGCAGATGCTAATTAAGCGAGTTTCTGAACATTGCCACATGCTAAGGGATGATGTATTAATGCATACGTCAAATGCCATGTAATATTTCCTTTTGAAAGGGATGAAATCATGCATAATTCTGGGAATATTGTGTTGTTGGTTCTTGTAAATTATTTCGTTTAGTTTGTCACTATGTAACATTCATACTTTGATCACAATAGGGTTGGTTTCGGTATAACAGTTGTAAAGGGACCGCAACATTTCAATTCAAGATTTTCCTTGATCAAATAGAAATCACCAATTGCAATAAATTATTTTAACTGAAGTTGAAAGTCATTTTATCGAAACCATTTTTTTTGAGACTAGGTATGCCCAATCAGCAAAATAAATTGTTTCAATTGAAGTTGAAAGTCGTTATAACTAAACCAATATTGGTCAGGTCTGCACAAGATATGGCCCGTTAGACATAACTGCACCTCAATTTGTGCTGTGCACTACCCCCTTAGAGCCAAAATATTGTTTCTACAAGAAACAGTCATCAAAAACTAAGGAAAAAAAGTATGCACCTGGTATGAACTACATTAATGGCTTCGGGAGCAGCTTTTAATATTATGTACCTCCTCAAGTTAATTTTACTGGCTGTACTCTTCAGCTGCTGGGAGACCGGGTTTTAGTGGGTATCCCTTCAAGGCGAGCCCCACACTACCGAATAGCGGTGTGCGTAAGTGCATTTCCGACTCTCCCAAAAAAAAAAGTTAATTTTACTTAACTTTTTACAATCAATTATTCCTCGATAATGCATGTCACGTGGTGATGGCTAACCATCCCCATTGAATGCTTTAACGCAGGGTTGAACAAATTTAAATTGACCCGTAATCAACGGGTCAATTTAAATTGTACAATATTTTCGTGGACCGCACATAAATAACAAAAAAAGCACAGAAGACCGAATACTTGAAAATTTTAATGAAAAATTTGACATTGCTTTTTCGATACAATTTTAGATGTTCTCTTTGGGAACTGTATCCACATCGAAATGTTATTCCTACAACAGCAGTCAAGGATTCTTCAAGTCGCCGACAAGAAAATACCTCATTACAAAAAAATTGTTTTGGTTTAGTACATACTATCATTTTATTATAATTAATTTGATAACAATATATTGATGGGACAAAGACGATAATTAAATCAAAATTTTCAAGAAATGCTTGGCAGTCCTCTTAAACATGTTTAGTGGGTCGCAATTTGCTCGCGGGTTGAGGGGTGCTCATCCCTTTAAGGCTTTAACGCCTACTTTGGGTATCACTGCTCTAAGGTAAAGCAACCTACATTCACATATTAGTTTTGAGCTCAAGAAGACTTGAAAGTCCTCCATTTTTCATTTTAAGCTAACACAGTTTATTGCTTGCGTTCCTCGAGTAGGTATAAAGATGCTCTGAATCTTTGAACATAATTCAAGCATGCATAATATGTACTCGGTGCTAATTAAACAGTTTACTACCAATAAAATTATATTAGACGCTATACACTCCCTTTGAGCACACACTGCAATATTGCACTAATTAAAATTTAAGTCCAACATAAAGACGAGTTATAGCACCCAGCCACCTAATAATACCATTCATAATTTCACGTATGATCGATAAACGTTTAACAAATTGCCCGTAATGTTTTACTGCGTATGATATATACTTCTAAGTATGATTAAATATATTTATACGCAATGTCGCGTATACTAATCAATCACTCATGATTGCGTTATGATAATAATATAGTTTGTGCATGCAAAGCAAAAAAGCACAAGCGTAATGATACAATTAATAATGCTTAAATGCGCAACGAAATGGGCGTAGAGTTAATACCAATTATAAATCACGTGTTTTGCTATCAAATATTTGATATATTGCATTGTGTCGCAATTTTCCGAGTGCCGCCGCGGGCCAGATCAGTTTTGCTTCGTTAGCCGAGTTTGTGGTTGCACCCTTTGGCATAGCAATCGTGTCCTACCGCCCCCACCGCGAATAGCAGCGGACTACGAAATCGTCGCTCTGCGGTGCACACAATTATTAATTAATTTCAATTATTACCACTCGCGCAGACTTAGATTTCGACTTTTAATGCACTTGACTGAACGTTTAATATTAAATGCAGCGATTGCGAATGTCCAAAGTTTTAAGAGTGGTATGCAATCAATTGCTTTCTGAATTAATATTAGCAGACAATTTCAAGTTTTATAATAAGCAGTATAGCTATCTCGCAAAAGTAAGGAGTTTCTATAGTTCAAGAATAATTCTTATAAATAATAAAATCAACCTGGTAACTGGAAGTCTGTGTTCAAGTGTAATTGTTAGCAATTGATTTCAGTCGGATTCTTTACCAACACAGACTATTTTATTGATTCACCCATGTGAAAAATTTATTGAGAGTATCTGGACTTCAGCGAGTCTTAAACTTCTACAATATTTAAAAATAGTCGAGTTCATAAGTTTAGTATTTTTTTGCTTAATTGTTTAATTAGTTTAAAATTATCAAGGCATATCTCTTCATTTCAAGATTCTGGTCATTTATTTTCATATTGATATTTAACTACAAACTATTTCTAAGAGAATAAGACGCGACCTTTTGCCAAGAAAAATAGGCTCAATTTTTTGTTCTCTTATAGTGAAAATGTGTTATGTTATGCCAATCACTAATTTACTAAATTTTCTTATTTAGAACTTAATATTGCTAGCATGGTCTATGTCACCAATAAATATTTAATAAATATAAAGTTATAAATTTGGGACGCGTTTTATAATTCGGGAAAGATGAGATCTAGTACTTTGTACTAATACTTTGTTTGGAGTTAAGTAAAATCGTCTGTTTAGACATGTGCGATGGTGGTGTAATGGTCATCATAGTTGCCTTCCAAGCAGTTGATCCGGGTTCGATTCCCGGCCATCGCATTCGCGTTTTGCATTTTATAAATTGTTTTTTATTAATTTTGTCGCTTTTTAATATGACTGTTAATATATCTTACCATATTTATGAAAAATTTTATAATCAGAATTTCTTAATACATGTATGTGGTATGTGGCTTTGAAGTGGCATTCGTTGAACACGGTACAAACAAACGGATGTACATAGTCTCGAACTTGAAGTAACTTGTTCACCACAGGCAAGTTTTTTCTACACGCACTTCTCTACCTCAGGTTAGAGACACTATGACTTTCAAATAACTCATCCCATGTTTCAAGTAAAATTTGTTCAGTGCAGTGCAAACATCGCGACTGTTCTACCTGTTTCAATATGGAGTCAAGTATATTTTGTAAAAAGTTCTTAAGTAAATTCAGTGATCATCATTTCTTGATAGGTAAAGAACCACGGATAAAGTCATCGTTGCATAATACATACTAAAATGCAATGGAATATCTGGGACATTATTCAATTGGATATATATATTGAGATAGAATTCGTAAAACTGTAAGTACCAAAACATTTATTTGATATCATTCACACCACGTTCTCATACGACTCGTAAAACGTATTTAAACCCCGTAGTATCCATCGTATCTTTTCTATCATCAAACACGTGAGTACAATAGGTAATAGTGACTTGTGTTTTATCGTCTGCAATGAACTGAAAACAAATGTTAGCATCATTTGAAACATAAAGAAAAGCGACAGCTAAAAGCATGTCATGCCATATGCTGCATGCTTTCCATAATCAACGTAATTAATAAAGCCCTTTATGTACGCGCTGGAGCACCCTTAAACACACAGCATAAGCGCGAATGCGGCAGGATGCACGCGGATACAATAAATTGATGCGCACAATGGTAGGACAATAGGCGTAGCAAATGTAATAATCTCCTGTGCAAGCGTCACATGAACGAAATCAGGATGCGTATTATAAAAGGCCGAACACAAACGTGAATACAAATGCGCGTTTATTGCGCTCTGCAACGCAGTGCATATCATCCAGGATAACCACGAATGTACACAAGGGACCTTCGGCAATGCAACAAACCGCATCACTGCGTTGCGGCTCTCTAGTGATAATGGGATGCGCTTGCGTTATTATTGTTGTTTTGCGGTTGATTAACACAACACGATTTCAATCGAAACTAAATCTAAGCATTTATTACCACACTGTGATTATGCATAGATTGGTTAGAAATTTCCTGAAAAATAGATAACTGTGCCATTTGCAAGTAATAATATAATACAAGTACCACTCAATTATGGTGAGGTAAATTAATATTTGAACATGACGAAATACGAACGTCACTGGATAGTTGTAGCAGTGATGAGGGTTATGTCCGGTGGGACGTGTTTTGGTAGACCCGACGAATACGTTATGAAAAGCCTCCCTTTTTGAAGGGTAATGCAGTGCGGCCACTTTCTTCCCCATTAACTCTTCTTACATGGGCTGTTTTGCAAGGTTATATAGGGATTTCTGTAAATTCTTAAATAGAATTACAGTGAAAGTGTATTTCATGGGATACTGTTATATAAAAGAGGGTTATAACGGGATATCTTGGTCGACCGCAAGGGCATTATAATAATATTTGATTTAAATATCAAATTATGGAAAATCTAGACTATAATCTTTATCCTATTACAGTAGGGGTCTAAATTTAGGGGGTATTACTTGTTTTCGTAGATAACATTATTAATTATAAGTGGAGAAAAGAAATTGGTCTGAAAGTTAATTAAACTTCGTGTAAGGCGAACTATAATGAATTAATAAACGCTGCATAATTAATTTAGTCGTAATTAAACAGAATGCATGCTGTCGAGCGAGGCGTGCGAGAGAATTTGTAATTAGACGGGGATGAATTATCACGGCACATTATGGTTGGGAAATATTGAAATCGGCATTGTAATTGATGCGTGCTCGCGTCGTACACTCTCATTGATTGCGCTCGCAAATACCGCACATGTGCGGCACACATGTCAACAACATACTAGGTAGGTATTTCGCATAGAATGAAAACAAACATTCCTGGTCGGAGGCGAGAGTATTATTAAATTCATCCGCAAGCGGGGCGACTGCAGTTGCAGTTAGTTACAGTTGCAACAACGATAAAATGACCGTAAATCATTTTATTATGTTCGGAATTTATTGTCACATTTATGAGCAACGTGTGGTGCAGTTATCCTGGAGGACAACTGCACGAGCGGAAGACTCATTGTCGCGTTTCATCCAGTTCCCGAGTGTAATTCGCGAATAATAACAGCGAGCATATTTCACATTATATGGCACGCGTAAAATTTCCACGTAAATGCATTTTGTTAATAAATTAGTTTATAACTCGTGTAAAAGTATAAAGTACGAACCGGGATTAATCTTTCACTGTCGACTAATTTAAAAATATGTAGCAATAAATTATTTGCTATGCGAAAATAACAGAATTAATTACGTAAATTGGTTCAATTTTTAGATTACATTTTAAACAGTTTCGAATGTAATTTACTTACCACGTGAAATAGGGGGAAGGATTTTGTTGTTAGCTGTAAAAAAAGTATAAAATATTGGTTAGAATTTATCATACGTATAAGAATAATGTTGGGAATTATAATCAAAAACATGCTTCATATAAAATGCATTTATTCTATTAACAGGGAACATATTCCTGATTTCTATTACGATTATTCCTTTGATGCTGGAAATCTGTTATCGTATATTCAATAAGTACATATTGGCTTGCCGGAAAAATTGACCACTCACAATATTTTCTCGGAATGACATTTTTTCGCTTTCCATTTTATCAATATTGATGACATTTGCAGTAAAAGCAAAAGCTCCACGCGTATTCGTATACAATGTAGCGTGAAAGAAATTGATTTATTGCAGGGTACAAAAGGAAAACGTAATATTTAAACACATTTTTTGATTTTGTGTGGGCTGTTTTGATATTGGTATTTATAGATTTACTAGGAATAAAACAACAAAGGTTCTGAACATGTAATATTTATAAATAATGGGCAGAATCTAAATATAGTTAAAAATAATATTTCCTAACGTCAGAAATTTAGTATAATTTAATCAGAAAAAGTGGCAGAACTATTAATTTATAATTCAATAAGTGTGCGCAAATGTTATTATTTCAATGCTCAATAACCCCATTGATCAAATTGATTGATCACACTGATAAGTAAAGTTATCATTACTGTCACTTTTGCATCCAGTTATTATATTATTCGAAAGAATAGGTGAAGACTTCCTGTCTTCCTGACATCGATTCTTCATTAATTACGAATAATTTAAAAAGAAACTCTGTTCTAAGTATGTTAAGAAGCAATTATTTGTTTGCAAATTCCAATATTGGATATTCTAGAATTCCCGGGTATTTCCAGAAACAACTTCTAACCAAAGAAAAAATACAAGGAACATTAGTGTCATGATCAAACTAACTTATAGCACAACTTCTTGCAAAAGTTTTTCTGCGTTTGATTAGCGACAGCAATGAGTCGTGGAAAAAATTGCCTTGAATCATTAATATTTGTCAATATCTAACCCAATAAAATTAGGCAAGATGTCTTTTTTTGCGAGACGTAAAGAATTATTCTCCGCATTATGTTGCTGCATTTGTGCTCGACGTTTCAGTTCAGCGACCACGTGTTTGTGCACGCTTGCCAATTGTATGTAACCTTAACCTCCTCGAATCGATTGGCTCGTTCGCTAGACACAAATATGACGAAAATGTTGCTGCATGCGGCGCTCTTGAACGTGTTGCTCAGCGTGCGCGCTGATTAATTGCCGGCCACAGCAATTGGGGATTTTTACTCTTTCATTGCGGGTATAAAAGGCGGCAATGCGGACATCGTCGTCAGGCTGTACTCAACTGCGGATGTTGACTCATTAAGCAACCAACGCACAAGACCAATCCACAAAAGAGCGAGGCGAGCTTCGCTAACAACAAACGCGTGTGGTCGTCGTAATTAGTGAACGCATCAAAATTCATTTCGCCACAGCGAAGTTATTCACAATATTCAGTCGCGTAATTTGTATGCAAAAGTGACACCAAAGATGAACACGGCACGTTTCGCTGGAAGTTTGTTGGTCCTTGTCGCGTATGCGATGAGTGTACCGACGACGAAGGATCAGGATATCAACGTGTATTTGGTAAGGACGAAACGCTACCAACATCAGGATCAGCGCGTTGCCAGCTCGGGTTACTCGTACGAAACACAGGGCCCAACAAGCTACGTCCAATTTGCCTCGTATAGTCCTGCCGGAGTGACGCATCAGGAAGTGCAACAAGTTCACCATCCATATCCACACCCTCACCCTCATCCCCAGCCTCACCCGGCAGTCAAAGCCCCAGAGGAGCCAATCGTCTACGTTGAGGATGATAAGGAATACAAGGAAGAAGCTGAAGAAGCTCCTGTGGCTGAATACGAAGAAGAAGAGGAGGGAGCGGCTGTGGTGGAAGGGGAAGATAATGATGATGGTGATAGTGACAGCTATGAAGAAGGACACGGTGCTAGTTACGATGAGGCAAACAAGTCCAAGCATGGCGCTTCCGGCTCGAAGGGCTACGCGTCGAAGGAGAGCTTCGCCAAGGGCGCTTCCGGTAAGCATTCGTCTGAAGACGAAGCCGCCTCGCATGCTGAGAGCGGGGGCAGCAAGACAAGCGGCCATGAAGACGAGGGGCATTACGATGAGGCGCACGCCAGCGGCAAATCCGAAGAGGGTGGTTCGCATGCGGACAGCGCAAGCCATAAGAAAGGCTCGATCACCAAAGGATATCACAAAGTGTACCGCAAAGACGAGTACAAGAAAGAGCACAAGTTCTATGATGAACAGGACGTGAAAGGACATCATGACAGCTACGGTAGTGGTCACAAGGCACATAGCAGCGCCGCGGGTGGGTTTCGCGACGGTGGCCACCACGCGAGCGGACATCATGCGGGGCAATTTGCCAAAAAGGGCGGATACGATAAGGGCAAATACGACAAGCACGACGCCGGTTATAAGGCGAAAGACGGCGGCGAGAAGTATTACAAAAATTATCAAGATTACGACGCTGCGCAAGGAAAGCATTCATATCAAGAAGGAGGTTATTGAGCAACTTGTTGAAGATCACGATCGCATGCTCGCTGACGCTGACAAACGCACTGGCAAAGCCAAATGGTCCTCACGTAAAAATAAAACAAGTGATGAGCAGAATGACTTGATGGATGACAATTTAATGTGTTTTCGCTTGGAGGATTTTGTTAATTCTTAACGCTGTTTATTTATTAGATTTGATTATTTATTTAAAATTCCCACCAAAAAAATAATAAATGTTTATTTCTTTACTTTTAGTTGTTCAAAATTCATTAGAAATTACTATTTTCATTTCAGAGTAAACATAACAATTTTGTTTGGTACATATACGCAGGTAATTAAAAGTTCTAAATTCACATTAAAGTTGACACCTCCATTAAGTTATTAAAATAATTCCGAGGTATTCGCCGCATATGTAAATGAGGAAATACATTTAATTACACAATTTGAACAACGTTTGGTTAATTTAAATGCAACGCCAACGTCGGTTTGACTTTGCCGTTTGCATTGCGAGCTCGCTAATTACCCAGTTTGAAAGTTCAGCGAGCGTTGCGCGTGCAAGACAATTTCTTCAATTTGAGCAGCAGTATACTTCATTATATTTGCGCATTAGGGAAACTTTTAACGCGAGCGCACATGCCGTGCAAAACTTACCATCACGCTCTCGGGGGTGGCGAAGATAAAAACGCTAGTCGCATTTGCCTTGCAGTGCATTCTTCCTCCTTCCTTTCTTCCACTTAACTTCATTCAATGCAATAAAGAATGCACTCGTTCGAGACTTTCGTCAAGAGTACTTAATGTAAAATGCCTCAAATGCTTCAATAGAAGGCAAAGTTGGTTGGTTGGTTGGTTGCTTGCTTTGGTCGCATTGGACAAGTTTCAAGTACGCGCCACGCAAAGTTACAAAGATTATTTTACCAGAAATATTTTCGACTTTCTGAATGCAAAACTAACCAACTTTCAAATAGCGGTTGCGTCTAAGTTGGATTAGCTTCGGTCACATATTTATGCGCTTAACTATGTTTCGTAGTTTATGTCGTCTCATATTGAATAATCTTGCAGATAGTCCGACGTTTACGATGCGGTATTTTATTCTCCTGCGCAATTTTAAACTGCATTTTAGTAGGAAGATAATCTTAAAGTTTTATAAACATGCATGTATTCTATATAACTACATATTTTATCATATTCATAGTTTAAATTGCAGTATTTTTAGAATACACAAGTTATTATCCAATTTTTCCAGTACATTTTACTTTTATTACAGATTGCTATGTACGAATAAGGAAGGAGATTGCGGTATCATCATTCTACGGTAGGATGCAAGGTAATAAATTCTATATATGTATATAAAACAAATAGTTTTATTATGCAAAAAATACTTTTACTAAAACTGCTCAATCGATTTTAATTAATTCTTAAGTGCTCGACTCGTCTTCATCACAATATATATTAGGGTGAAATTTTTAAGAACAATTAATGTAAACAGTAAGTAGTTGAATGAATTATCCTTAGATTTAGAAGATAAAAACTAACACGCATTTCTGTGCTTTGTAAGCCAATAAAAGGCTATTTTTTATCCGTAATAAATTGGATCTAACAAAAATTAAAAAGAACTCTGTGCTTCAAACAGATTTAAGATATTTTAAATTCTTTAGCCACTCATACAAAACTTCTAATATTTTGAAGAAAACACAAAATCTAAGAAAGATAAAGGATGAAGAAGTAGAAATTGCATGAAAAGGCCGCTGTTAAAGAATCAAAGAAGTTCGCTAGGCGAGCTAGTTATTAATATTTCAAATCCGCGTAAAAATTTAAAATAGTTTCCTATTGCGGTTGCGATAATTTCAAATATAACGACCATTTAATTCCTTGCTTTTGGTTCAAGAAACGACCTTATTACGGTAAGCGTACTTGATCTCTCAATTCATCAAGTTTGCTACAGAACGATGAAAAATTTTGGTAGCTTTATCAACCGGATGATAACATTATAATTGCCATTAATATTTTGAAGAAAAGCGCAAAGAATATCAAGGTAATTTGTCGAAAGATGCAGCGCATTCTGCTGA